>JASXSY010001597.1:0-76998 GCA_034509805.1 Sipha maydis | reverse complement strand
AAATATTCAATAATATCAAGAACTCTAACTGCTACAACTACTGGCGTATTATAAGAATTAAGTATCTAATACTCTGTTAATTATCTATTTTCATTCAATAATAACAGAATAAGTAAGAGTAATTTTATAATAAACTAAAATGATAACTTATCATAAACTTAATTTTTTAGAATAATTCAATAATAATCGTCTTCTTGTATCATGAAACGAAGTTGAAATAGCACAGTATGACCCTCGAATTTGTGTTATATAATATTTATGCTTCAAAATTAAGCATAGTATACACTTATTGATATATTTCAAGGTTATTAAGAAGGAATGAAATTGTAAGGGTTTTGAAATTCAACATCTAAAAGTATCAACAAAATATATAAAAAACATTTTTATGATAAAAAATAGATGGATTAATAAAAAGGTAAAACATTTACACTAAAAGTGCTTACAGTATAGTGTTCAGAACAACAGTGAACGATAATAAAACGGTTTTTATTCGGAATCGCTCGAGTTTAAGAACGTTGCTGCCACACGCGTTTGTAATTAATTTCAATCCGTCGCTACGTCCATTACAGTCTTCGTATATAATAATATATGGTAGACGCACACACACACACACACACACACAAACACACACACGAAATAATACATATTACATACGCGCACGCCAATGCGACCCCGTGACGTTTTCCCATTATTCATACGGATAAATGCAATTCCGATAATAAACTGCCCCCGATGAGACGCAAACGCGTGGCGACCACGATCGGCAGGACGCTGCCGCGGAATCGCACGGGACGTTTACGATAATTAAACCGTAAGCACGCGCGTGCGTCCGTTTCGAAAAACGTTTTTCGCGTCACGGCAGCTAAATGAACTCCCTCAGCGCAGTGCACCGGGAATACAGCGGTAGTTCGAAAACATCCCCTTCCCCGTCGCCACCGCTAACCAACCACCCTATCCTTCACCGCCACGACGCCGGCTGACTGTTATCGGCTCACCCGCCCGTTATCGGTACGTTTTGCGCTCGCCGTCTACGCCGAGACGCGTTCCGTCGCGCGTACGACGTCGTTTCTAACTTCTCTTTCCGTAAGCATAACCAATAGCGTATTTTCAAATTTTTTATAGAGAGGACTGAGGGTTTAACTTTTTTCTAAAAAATAAGTGATCTTATAATATTTTAAAAAATACATACAAGGTATAAATTAATAATTATATTATTCTACATTGAACATTAATTTTTCTTCCAAAGAGTCGAAACCCAGAACCCTCCACCCTCCCCCCCCCCCAAAAAATAAAAAATATGCGTAACGCAGACAATAGTCGAGAGAAAAATGTCACAACTATTACGAATCACTCGCACCACAGACGTTTAGAACTGCTGCGCTCAGCTAGTAGCGTGGGATGACTTCCTAGCGCTCCTGGCAAGTTTAGAAAAAACGCCTTCTTACGTATTAAATAAGTAATGAAATAATATTTTTTTTACCTTTAATTTTACTAATTTTTTTAAGAATAAAATTTATATTTTTAAGTCACTAATACAGTGTAAATTGCAAGCTTTAAAAATTAGTTTTTCTCGTTTTAAAACTTGCAAACCCATTGATAATTTCTTCATATTGCATTTTCTGCATACAATATATATATATATATATATAATTATCTATATTATTATAACTCTTTGTTCTCTCTCTCTCTCTCTCTATATATATATATATATATATATATATATATCTTATCTACTTATATCTATTTTAACAGTATTTACAGTAATGAAAAAAGGAGGATAAAATCATGACCGTATTAGAAAAAATTTTACTGTTTCAACCTTCAACCTTTCTCAAAATATATTTTCATGTCATGTAAAAAAAAAATAATTCATTAATTTCAAAGAGTATTTTTATTTTTTTAACTCCCCACGAAATTATTTTCCGACTCCTGATTTATTTTTTGTTTTCATGTCTGCGAACACGATTACGAGTAGACAAATTACTATTATCATTAAGCTTCTATCCGATATCTGGTAGTATCCATCGTCCATTTTATGAGGCAGTAATTTTTTGAAATCCTCAATACTTTTATTGATAGCCAAAAGAATATAAACAACAATTTCTAATATAAAGCCCAATATACGCAGTCCAGAAATTTGTATTAAACAGTAAGTTTTATCGTTGTAATACAACTATTATAATCGTAGACTTCAGACTTTCATTTAATACATATTCTAAACATTGAATCACTATGAATTATATTGCAATCTTAAAAATTGTTTAATTAAACATGATAAACTAATTATTATTTTTTATACCTGTTACTAAAACATCTACACATGTTCCTCTTGAATATGATCTAGTATATCGATAACAACGACTCATCATATATCTTCAAAATGTTCTATATTTGATACTTGTACGTGCCGAGTTTGCAATTTTACAGAACCACACCTTTTAAAAACTGTTGAATGCTTACTAATACTAATTCTATACATAATACCTAAAGTAATTTTATTTGGCTGCCTACCCATGGCAATAAAGTAAGATTTCTTAATAATACCTTAAGAATTGTTCATCACTAAGGTTCAAAATAATATATTTTTTATTAGAATTTATTGAATTTTTAATTAATTTTAAACTAATTGTTTTCTTTTTCAATTTTTGGATACATTTTGATGACACGATTTTTTTTTGTCCTTGGATATTTTGACCGAACACTACAAAGCACAAGACAATATGTTATTTTTGAAATTATAGTTGTTTTCTCTCTCTCTCTCTCTCTCTCTCTCTCTCTCTCTCTCTCTCGTGAAAAATCGATATTTTAGTGCACTATTATACGTGAATACGACCTCCACTTGCTATAACATAATATTACAATGCTACTGCAACAAGCAAATTGACTTTCATCTTTTTAAATTTGATAATCTTATTCTGAAAAAGCCGACAATCGATCTTCATAATCAAAGTAAATGTTTCCTCCTTTTATCTTCTCTCCATGACACTGTGGCGAATTATGAAAATGTTTAAAAGCACTATCTTTGTAATTCACTAATGCGTAACGAGATACACTTCTCTCTTTATATTAATTCATTTTTTTATTTCAACCCATCATAGTTCAGTGTAGGTAAATACTACGTGTAGCCTTGTTCACTTTTTAATTAGGACCTAACTTATAATACTATATCCATTCCCACATGCATCTACGACAACTATCGACCAGCATATTTACTCCACGCGTATATTGTATACTCGTATTATTCATCACTAAGCCATCTAACTCCCACAAAACGCTAAACTCTAAAAATTAAAAAAATTCATACCTATTTGTGTTATTTTTCGATAAAAATAATTCTGTTTTACTATTATTTTCTTAATGATAAATACAGTTATGGTCAAAAAGTATGATAACATCGAAATGTACAAAATGATACAAACAAAAAAATGTAATATTATTTTTTGAAGGTCACGGAACCCACTATGTGTGATGTAGTAAGCATACCACCACATAACTATTGTAGATAAAATTATTTTTCAAATAGATTAATCAAGAGCATGGATTTTATAGCATTGAAATACACTGAAATACGCGCTGTAATAAGAAATATATCATTTATTTTAATATTTATTTTTGTCAGATGATAATTTAAAATAAATTGTATTTATTATTAATTATGTACCAAGATATAAATAAATAAATGTATATAAATAAACTTATTCTACCATTTATATAGTATTCAATAAAAATTAGCAGATGCCATAGAATTCGATCTTTGATTATATACCTGCTAACCCTTTGATTATAGACCTGTTAACCTATATAATCTATAGTTATTTGTTAATAGGTCAATGCCTATAATAACCACATTACTCACAAGAACGTTATACACGGGTGCGACAAAATAAATTAAAATATTTGCTAATACATTATTACCAACCAATGACATAGCCAGGATTTTTAAATGGGAGGGGTTAAATACTTTTTTGGGAAAGTTAGATAAGAAATATTTTGAGTGTTCACTAATAATTTCTCCCGCCCACCAAATTTAAAAATGTATTTCCAGCATTTTAAAGTAGTTGCAATAATATTAATTAAAATATAATTGATAATAATAGTAAATTAATGGTGGTCATTTGGGGTAGCATCGCAACGAAATAACATGGCATAATAACCTCATTTACATAAAATGTAAGACGATAGTCGTCATAACGTTCACGATAACCACAAAAAATAAAATAATAATTACAGTAGAAGTAATACTTATGTATTTACCAATGATAATCACCCGTTATTCTTTAATATTTAGTTAATAACAAAGTTTTAAAATATTTAAATACCAACTATTACTATACTAGTTTAGTGTATACACATTTACGACCCAAAAATAAGGGTTATAGCCTCCTTAGCCATCCCCTTGGCTACGTCATTGTTACCGACTATTTTAGAATATCACATGCCAATTGATACAAATATATGTGATACCTTAAAATTACCAATTCTTTAAATATTAAAATTAAATTTTTCCTACGTGTAATTTTTTTATTTTTCAAATTTCAGATTTTGCTCTACTTAATTCCTTATTATAAGATACATAAATTTCCTATGATTTAATGTTAAGATTATATTTAACACAGTTATCAAATAGAACTACCCACAATTATAAATATAAAAAGAGTTTTATTATTATTAATTTAACCACACAAGGATGTAACATAAAAATAACTGAACAAATGGACAAATGGCTAATACAATTTTAATACTGCGATTTTGAGGATGATGGTAAACTATGCATAGATTTTTCTTTATCTAAACTTTTTATAACCAATGTCCTCTTTACATTATCAAAAATCTCCCAGCCTTCCTAATATTTTTTATTTTTAAACTAATAATTTTACTTAAAAATTTACCTAAATATCTATACTGAAAATATAATTTATATTTTTTTTCCATAAAATAATCATATCAAAAATACATAAACATGTGCCTTAAAGTAGATGAAGTCTTGCTTCATATTGAAGTCCTACTAATGTAAATATATTTGGCTCAATGGGTGTCAGTATTAACATTAAATCTCCCTAGTCACATATTTGTCAACCATTACTTGATTTTTTGAGTAGTTGTTGAATCTTACTGAAGCCTTTTTCGGCTAAGTACCTACACATATAGATAGTAGAAAAAGGCTTCATTGTAATTTTCGTTAATAAGTACATATGTAGATATTAACGAAAATTACAAAATTACATAATTACATATTTACCCAACTACTTTTCGAAATTGAGTTTTTGATTTAATCCAAAACAAATTATATGATTAAAATATAATTGACCGAAAAATCACTAACCCATCCCCCACAAAAAACATACACAATACAAAACTCGTATACACTTTTTGTTTCACATATTATTATACAATATGATACTTCCATTACATTCTAGATATCTAAATTTCACGCTCTTTCGATGAAGTACGCACGGAACCACAGCCGCCATTTCTTTAATTTTAAAAAGAATCGTTCATTATTTGCTCTTGGTCGATGTGCAGTATGTTAATATTATTTGTCCATTTGCGTTTTGAAAAATTGCCACTAAATCTACCCCTACGCATTTTTTCACGGTTTTTGCGGCGCTCCCGCACACAATACGCAGACCAATTCGTAAACTTTATCACTGGCATACTACCAAACTATTTATTTCAATCACCAAATGTATTACGTGTGTACACGCTTCTTAACACAGATATATTATTATATATTATTTTTACGGCGTTCCACGATCTCGAGATTATAATACTGTGTACGTCGTCCTCGTAGCGTTTATTCGGTTATAGAGTTAAACGCCAAAATCCATTATCGAAAACAAATTTTTTTTTTTTTTTTCTAATGTTTATCTCTGGATCTGCGACCCACATTTGAACCCGTATAACTATATTATTATATAGTAACAAACGAAAAGAATAAAGACAAATTTTGTTTACTGCTCTGCCTTGTGCGTTAAATGAACTGTTAAACAGTCCAATATCGTCGTAGCATTAGCACGGTATGCGCTTCAACAATTGCGAACGTGTTTTCTTTCGGTCGACAAATCGTTTTCAAATATTTTATTTGTCACAATAATAATTATGAATACAATAAATTCCACATATTCACGTTTTACAAATATCGATAAATAATACAGTTTTGTTTGCATATTTTCAGGAACAAAAATGTGTCAGCGTTCGTTTTGAAATCAACAAAACGACTTGGAAAATAAATAAATATTCAGAATCGTCCACGTATACAATTTATGTCGACGTCAATATATTATGAATATAATAAAATATATTATTATTATTGTTATATTACTTAAGTAGAATTAATTAATGTTGTACACAAAAAAACTTTGTTATTTCTACTAGAAATTAGTATGAATTGCTCAGAATATATAAGTGGAATTTAAAATTTCGTATAGGACATGTTCAACGAGATATGTAGAATTGTATACGCCCAAAAGGCTTTTATTTTGATTTTGATTTTTTTATTATTGTTAAAATTTATAAATTTATAAAATTAAATTTTAAAAATGTAATTATATTATTGTATGTCTTTATAGGTAGGTATTTTATCGCTTTAGAATAATTGCGCATAACGTACATTATATTTTTCTACGAAAATCAATTCTAAATAACTAATAAAATCTTTATAACATTAATTAATAATAATAATAATTAAATAATCACTCATTTACAATAATATACATTTGGTAGAGCTTCTTAAGGTTTTAAGAATTAACGATTTGGATTATATATAATTTCACTATACAAAATAATATGATGTCTAAGCGATAACTATATTAACAAATTAATTGCAAACATTTTTTACACAATACAATACAAAATCTAAGGGACGTGCACCAATCCCATGATTAGTGTAAATTTTATTTTTAAATAATTGTTCTACTTAAATGTTAATCTAGATATTAAGTCTTAAGACAAAATTAAAATAATCATTGTTTTCATTTGTTATTTATTTATTTACTATGTATTTGTCTCAATATTTATATTTGTCAATAGAGTTCCGATATATTTAAGTAAAATTAGCTCACGGAAGTTGCATAAAAAACCTATGTCAAATATATATCACATTGTTAAATGAGATACTTACTGACTATAATAATACAATGAAGTTCAAATGGAATTTAATCAATGTATCTAAAATTTCAACAAAATACATATCATAGTGTTAAATAGGTTTGAACATAGATAGTAATAATTCTAATAATTGTAATAATTCTCAACGACTCACTGGCAATCCAATAAGCGATTTTACATTATTTGCAAGTTTTTATAAGGGTTCACGAAAACAAAAGGGGACATTTTGAATCAGGACCAAATCCATAATTATAACTTAAATATTATGTATTAATATTATATTAGTAAATAAATTAAAAAAGTGTTAAATTTTGAGTAACATACAATAGAAATTATACGAGCTTTAAGCATTTTCATGTTTTCTTAAAAACTAAAAAAAATTATAAAATATTTATGTATTATAAATATAATATATTAAGTATATATAATTTATATACATATTACATATATATTTATATTTAAATCCCCATTATTGTTTAAACTGTTTCATGAAGTTTCGTTTTACTTTTTAGAAGTGCCTTGAGTTGTCTTTAACTTTTACATTTGTTACCTATCAATTGATAGAAAATATTAATATAATTTATTCTTGCATTTAAATTTGATTTTACTATGTAAAAAGTTAAATTTAAAACCTACGAAAGTTAAATGTGCCTTAATGCGCTTAGGCCAAATTAAGTTAATGATTTTTTTTTCTCAAAATACTTTGAAAACAGCATAATTATCGATTAACTAATTTTTACTTTAGAATAAGGTTTGGAAACAGTGTATTGTTTGACATTTATTAACATAATTATATATTTCAGTTATCAATATAAATGGGTTAAAAGTTTCACAGAATTTGCAATCAAATATACATTTGGATTCCTAATGTATATATTATAAATAAACTATTAAAATTATTCTGATCCAAGTTTAATGTTAATAAAATAAAATACCTGAAATAATACATTTTTCTAAAACACTGATCGAAAAATCGCTGCCATTTAGTAATTATATTTTAAATTGAGTAATTCAATACTATAATACACGTTTACCTATTAAAATTAATTTGTATTTGTAAAATAATTGTACCCTTAACTCTAGTATCCATTGTGTTAATACTACAGTTCTTACTTTTTCAATTTGTATGCTATGTTAATAAGTTGAACAAATAATAGCACAAATAGTTTTATTTTACTCATAATATACCTAGCCTATTATTCTAAATTAAATATATATATACATATATATAAATAAATATGTTTTGTAAAAATTCCTAAACCTAATAAATTAAAATATTTATGTTAACATCGTTTAAATTGATGGTGCAAACACAAAAAAAAAATTTGTTACATGTACTATTTTTTTTTAAACTACATTTAGAATTTAAAATTAATTACTCATAATAATGATCAAACAGTTCCGATGTTATGTATTGTATCGTATATTTTTTTTTTGTACATGCGATGTAAATAAACTGTTGAGTAGTATATAAATTGTTATCATTCATGAAACCACAAAAAACATATTCAGTTTCATAAAATAATACTGTTTAAATAAATTTGTCAACTACCAGAATAAATCTAAATAAAAGCACAAATTATATAAATACTATAAAAATAAAAATAAATGTTTATCATAAAACTAATTTAAACATTTTTTTTTTTTTTTTTGTAACCTATAAAACAAAATTATTACTTAAAAAAATTTATTTTTTTATCATAAATAAAATATAACATTAACATTTAATCATCTAAACATTAATAATTAAAATAAAAACAATTAAATCAATAATTAATACAAGTACAATATAATATATTTATTTAAACATAAAAGGTTAACAAAGTTAACAAATTAATTAATCACTTGGTTATTAATTAAAACTAGGATTTCAATTGTACAGAACATAAAAATATAAATCAAAAATTTATAAATATTATGATTTAAATTGGTTTTATTTTCAATATATAATTTAATAACTTTATGGTGGGAGAAGTTCGTATGACTGAATGTTTAACTATAAAAATATTCAGGTACATAATAGTAATCAATAAATGGACAGTATAATATACTATATAAATACAATTATAAACTAGTCATATTGTCATTTTCAATATTAAATAAACTTAATAATATCAGTAACACCATTTACAAATACTTCAAAATAAAAAATTATACAAGACATAATTATTAGCAAAATCTTACAAAAGTTATTGAGTATATACTTTAACAATTATAATTAAAATACTTAACTTTAACACTGAATAAAAATGTACAATGTTTTTTGTTTTCTGTAATTGTCATAGTAAGTATGTTATTAATTACTATTGAAGTATATTTATATAATATATATTACAAAATGTATAATACACAAAAAATAATGACTGAAAATAAAAATAAAGCTAAAAAATTAATAATTTTAAAATATTAAAATAAATGCAAATAGTGAAGTCTTACACATACAAATTTTTAACAATTTTAGTTATTTTCCAAATAATATTTTTTTGATCACATTTAGTTGATTGCTTTTGCTTCAATACAATTTACTTCGTCTGTATAGTGTTTTTTTAATTTTTCAATTAAAGATTGCAAAATATTACAATCTCTTGTAATATTTTCCATTATTTCATCTAATATATTTTTATTGAAAAAACCAAAAAAACAATCAACAGAAATATCTTTTACAGAAAGCTTATGAATATTTGACAATAATATTTCAAAACGAACCATCAAGAGGCAATCTATGTTGTGCAATATAAACTCAGCCTTACTATCTTTAAATGTAACACAATGTATATCACTAACATATACCATATTCTTCATTGCCTTACTGACAAAGTGAACATCATCTAAAAGAGATTTTAATAACAGTTCTATATCTCTTGAAGTAAAACATATTTGCTTGTAGAACTTTGGATTGTATTTTGATAAGATCCAATTTATTCCAAACTTCAATATTTCATTAGGAGTATTGGTCTTAGTAGTAAACTCAGTAGTAAATGAAATATCTTCTACTTTAAGAAATGGATTATCATTCATAATAGGTAAATATGTTATCCTTAGAATAATATTACTATCTAAAACATTGAAAATCCATTCTCTATTTGTGCATTTATGTAAAGTTAATTTGCTTTCAATAAATTGATTATTCCACCTTGCTAAAAATTCCATGACTTCATTGCTTAAAATGTCTTCGTCAAAATGTTCTTCTGTCTTATTTAATTCAATATCATTTTCTAATAAAGATTCTTCATTAATTATGTCCTCATTAGTAATATCTTTTTTAATCGGACTATTTTTTTCTACTTGGTTTTTCTTTGAAAAATCTTCATTTAAAGAATTATGGGTATTGGATTTAGAAATAAATGTTGAACATGATAGAGGAATATTATAATCTCTATTAGAATAACTTCTTTTACGATTTCCTATAAATGATTGTTCATTATTATAATGCATATCGTCAGAAATTGACATATTAGCTATACTTTCAATACAAGTATTATTTGTAATTACATCTACGCTATCTTTAACATTGTTGATTTTATAATCAGTGATATTTAGAGATTTGATATCGATTTTTTCTTTATTTAATTCATCATTTAAAAAAATAGTGCTTGATGGTGGTTTATTAACATTTTGTTCAAATTCAATTGCATTTTGTTTAGGTGAATTTAAGAAACATTCATCTTTATTAACAGAGTTAGATACTTTTTCAATGTATGAAATGTTATTTAATGGAGAAGATGAGGGCAAAGTTAAGTTCATTTTTTCAGAAGACACATTTGTCTTAATGCAATTTTTAGATTCAAGTTCAATTGATATATCCATTTCATTAACACAATCAATATTTTTTGAATTATTATCAATTTCTAATTTACTTTTATAGTCATTTAATGAATTATTTTCATTTTTAACAGATGACTGTTCAATAGGTTGATTTGTTAAATGTTGTAAAACTATAGACTTTTTTGATTTTTTTCTAAATGGTGATTTAAACTCATCTTCATTCAAATTAAGCAATTCAGATTTCTGTTCAATTTTTGGTATTAGTATTTCTTCATAATTTGATTCATCAAGTTGTTGAATTTGACTGTAGTTAGATATATTAGATGTATTATTGATATTTACTTGAGCAACAGAAGCTGCAGATTTTTCATGATTTAATTCATAAGATTCTTTATTCGTCAATGAATTATTGTGGATACTGTCGTCTGAAAATTCATTTTGAGCTAATAAAGAAATTGGACCAACTGTTTCTCTTGAATAACCTTTTCTTTTAATTTCTTCAACTACTACAGATGCATCTGCCACGTTTTCATTTTCAGAAGAATGAGTAAGGTCAAAATCTGATATGGATTCAATTAATTTTGTGGAATAATTGTCTTGATCGTTTTCTTTTACTGATGTAGATATATTTGATAAATCTTCACTTTCACAAGATTGAGTTTGATTTAAATTAAATGTGGGTATAATTGATTTTCTAGAACTTATTTGTTCGTTGTTTTTATCTATTGCAGATTCATCTGCTACATTTTCAGAAGAATAACTTAGGTCAGTAACTGATATGGATTCAATTAATTTTGTGGAATAATTGTCTTGATCGTTTTCTTTCACTGATGTAGATATATTTGATAAATCTTCACTTTCACAGGACTGATTTTGGTTTAAATTAGATATGGGTAAAATTGATTTTCTTGAATAACTTTTCGACATACTTTCTTGTGTCATTGCAGGCATAATTTTCATAGTTCTCCTTGAATATTTTTTTTCTTTAATTTCTTCAACCATTAATACATTATTTTCAATATATTTATTTTGATCCAATACAGATGTATGAGCATGAAATGTTTCTTTAAGTAACTCAACTGCAATAGGTTCCAATAATTTTTTTTCTGGAGATATATCTTGAACAAATGACGAATCTGTAGGAACCATACAATTTTTAGATTTATTACTAAGATAGTTTAAATTAATAACATTTGAACAATTATCTAATTTACTTTCTATTTCAACCATTGAATTATTTTGTTCAATCGCAACTGATTTTGAGTTATCAACATTTAAATAAATAATATCATATTCATTTTCATTTAATGATGGATCAATATCCATAGACACTACACTTGATGATAATTTTTCTAATACATCCTCATCACTTTCAACATTTTTTGACAAGGAAGCAATATTTTGATTATTAGAATAATTTATTTCTGGACTTTTATCATACAAAATACTTTGTATATTTTTTAATTCATTATTATCTTTTGTTATGATTTCATGAGATACCTCTGTTTCCATAATATGATTTTGGCTATACTCAAAATCACAATTATTTTCAAATGTCTGTCTATCAGATAATTCTGTCAAGTCCATACTTAATAATTTACTATCATCATTAGACCAATAAGATTTCAGAGATTTATTAGTTATACAAGTTAATTCCATGTTGCTTGATTGAGTATTTGAACTAGATAGATCCATGATATTTGATTTTTTATTAGCACAAGTAAAATCCATATTACAAGAACTCAAACTTATGTTAGATGAATTCTTTTCAAATTTATTAGATAATGAAGTAGGTTTTGAAGTAGATAGCGTCATAAGTCCATTACTTGGGTCTTCATCCATCACAATTTTAGACGAGCAAGTAGAACTTAAATTTGACTCAATATCAGCATGTAATATTTGGCCAACTTTTAATGCTTCTGTAAATTCCATATTACATTCTGAATAATCTGAGTTATAATCAAAATGCTCTGAACCATTATTATCAATGGTATAAATAGTATCTGATAATATTTTACCAGATAATGCTTCAGTCATTTCCATATTATCATTTGGACTCTCATACTCAATAATAACACGAGCATTATTTTCCACATTTGTACAATTTGTTGATTCTAAAATAATTTGGCCATCAGATTTTTCTAATTTTCCTGATAATTTTGTTTTGTCAGTATTAGAAGAATCTGACAAAATTGAAAGATGTTCATCAAACATTGGAGCTTGATTTACAGTCAATGATGTAGCACCTGTATTATACATTTTTATTTTGTTCATCCCTGAAAAACTTACTTTTCTTTTGGGCAAACTTGCAGTATTTTCATCAGAATCTGGATCCACTGGTTCTATTTCTTTCAGAGGTGGTCGTACTTTGGGTGGCTTTAGTATTGAACTAACAGACTGTCTGCTAGCCATTATAACTCTGAAAAAAAAATGTTTTACAAATATTATAAGAGACAAAATAAAATTGCTGTTTTATGTAAATCCAGCAGGGTAGTGTTAATTGTTTACTTTTGAAATGTAATTGTTTTATAATTTGTTACTCTTAAATATTTGTAATATAATTACTTTTTACGTTAGTCAATTACAATTATAATGAAATAGATTTTAAAACTGGAAAAAATATTGTCAGTAAACAATAATAAATAAATTAAAAAAAAAAAAAAAAAATTAATTGCAGTAAATTTTAAATGATAGTACATATTTTCTATTGCTTTTTATCTTCATAGTAATTGTAACGGAAATTAACGAAAACCCATATTTGCGGTAGCCGAGTATACGTGCACTTTCTGGTACGTTCTCGCTTAGGTGCCGATATTCACGTAGTACGTGATACTTCATACTTACTAAGGTAGACAACGGGAGGGAAGAAAAATATGCAGTCTATAACAACTCAAATGATTTGGATCGTAGGCGATGAAAAGCGAAAAAGTTTTATTAGTCCGTGTACGATAACCATAAAGAACAGACACAAAACGACCAGGACATCAGAACGAACTTCAATAGACTGTACTACTGTAGCGTTTGGTGATAGTAGAAACGTAGTTCACACAACAAAAGCAGAGCGCGCGAAGAATACCGTTAAAATGCGTCTTTTTCAAAATCTACGATATGCCTCAGTGCGTACGGCTGTCGAGGTTAAAGTGCTTCGTAGTGGCGTAGTCTTGGCTACACTGATCTACAACCGACCTCATTTATCAGCAAGCTCGTAATCGTGCCACAGGTGCGATCGTAATCCACGCGGATCGTTGGTCGACCGCTTCGTTGATATCACACCGTACGGCCGTGACGTAATCGCTGCTCGGAATCATTACGTCATGCCATCATCAAGTACACCTTCGACCCGCCTGCCGACTTCTCGCGGTTTTTGTTTTCGTTGTCCAAGTGATATCATTTTTTTCTATATGCTTACTCACAAACCATTTCTACTCTCCAGCTTTTAAACACCACACATTTCGTTACTATTATTATTATTATAATTGTTTTATTACATGTTCACCCGATTACAACTTGTTAGAGACTACGTTTGCGCGTTTGTTTACCACGAACCCTGTTGCAACTGGTTCGATTTGTTTGTGAGGTGTAACGTCATTTGAACTCGTTGCGCCTACGATGAAGAATGTGACCTCTGCTACGAACTTACAAAACTTACGTCCGGAAACTTGTCTCAGCTCGTCATCATTCACCGCGCTCTTCGCAAAACATTTGTTTTGATGAACACCGCACGCCCGCTGGTGACATGGTGCATAACTAGTTTATCGGAATGGGTTTTGATGCTGTTTTTGTGTTTTTGTTGTTGTCGAAAAGTTGATAAATGGTTGATATGAAAAAAGCGCAAAGCAATACGATCGCGGAACCCTCCGCTACTGCTGAAACCAGTGAATCGGTTAAGAAACTATACAAGTGAGTTAAATATTAACCACAAATCAGTCATCTCTTAACAATAAACTTGTAACCATCGATAATACGCTTAGTGTTTATAAAAATATAACTTTATGTTATAACATGACTTATGTTATTATACATCAAAATGTTTTCTTTTGCAAGCCTACAATTCCTTATTATTTGGCAACTCATATTTTTTAACTAGGTGCTATTTAAATTATCTGGTAAACAAAAAGCATACTACATTGATACGGACATATACAAATGAAGGTTTCTAGGGTATTTTTGTATGTTTAATTTTAATATGTATATAATGTAAGGGGATCATAAATATAAGTAACATATGAAAGGTTATAAAAAATAGAAATCGTAAGACATATAAGTTAATATTAAAATATAATTGTGCATACAATAATCATATCTGAGCCAAGTAGTTCACATGGAATCAAAGTATATAAGGGGGTTCCAAACAGACCTAAAATCAGATGTGTTTTAGTCCGGTCCTAGCAAGCACTTTCACGCCAGTTTGTTTTGTACAATTAATTAAATGTTTTGGACTTAGAATATTTTCAATAAGTAGTATTTAACTTAAAACATTAAGTCTATTTTCAATCCTTTCCCTCAACTTACATTGTTGAACTGATGGCATGCAATAATATACAAGTAATTGTATTTTCTGATTAATATGGAGATAGCCCCAAAGCTTTTTATAAGTATTATAAACATTTATTATTTATTTATATATATATATATATATATATATAATATTTTAGAACAATTCATAATTAATAATGTTGCTAGGTATTATTCAATTTAAATCTTAATAAATTCTTATTATAAAATCATAATATTTTTACTTGATAAATAACCAGCTCACTAATTTTTTTATCTTGATTAAAATCAATACATTAGTTGTAATGATGTTGGTAAATGATCAAAACTTAAGAAATAATATTTACAGGAGTATAACTGAAGTGTCCCATTTTTTGGATGATCAACGTGGTAGATCATTATCATGCAAAGATCTTTTTACTGTTAATGTTGATACACAACGAATGAAACTAAAAAATTATTGTGAAAGAATGATGCTCGCTGATACATTATGTTATGGCCGTAAAGCTGAAGATATCTTGTGGCGTAAAACTTATCATGACGTTTATTCTACTGCTAAACTTTTACGGAAAGTAAGCATATAGTTTAATTATATGATTTTGTACCATTTATATTTATATATTACTACAACTATAACTATGTAGCAAATATTCTATAACTATCTATTTATATAACTTCTAAATATTACAGCAAAATATTCTATAACTTTATTTTAAATACTAAATTATAATATAATATAAGTCATGATTATAGATTTAAGATTTATATGTTTAATATAAATTTAATTTTAGAATAATGAATGGAATCACATTGAGTTGGCACTTTTGGAAAATCATTTTCAGTCTGGTATTGGCTGTTACTATCATATTTTATTCAAATTTCAAGCTGAAATTAAACTCAATTCACCTAAATTATTTGACTTCTATTTGTTGACAAATGATGATACCGAAAATCATGTTAAAAAAGATCATATTACTCTGTTGAAAAAGAATGATACTAGTATGTTACAACATTTATATTTAAATGCATTTTTATATCTAATTAATTATGTACATTATAGATACTAAAGAAGAAACTGGAATAAAGCAAATGATATATCGCTGTTTGATATGTTTAGGTGATCTATCACGTTATATCTATGAGTTAAACAAATTAGATTTATATTATTCCACAGCTTTTCGCTATTATAAACAAGCATTAAACTATAAACCTAATAATGGACTCCCTCATAACCAAATTGGTCGGTTAGCATTATCAAAAAATAAACATTTAGATGCAGTTTACAGTTATGTTCGATGGTAATTTAAAATGTAATGTAATGGTTCTTTTAATTACTAACTTATGTATACATTTTTAGTGTTTTTAGTTTTGAGCCATTTGAAGGAGGAGAAAAAAATCTAATATTATCCTTACAACCATCTGAACCTATTGGAAATATATTTTTGGAGAAACTATTTGCTGTTTTTCATTTATGGTATACTGAAAAAGATAATCCACAAGAACTAGATAAAGTAAATTTGAATTTTAAAATAATAGTGTGTTTCAATGTATGTCCTGGCAACAAACTTTTATTCTTAGTAATATTTCAAAATCTGAATTTTTCTTATTAATATGTTTTTATAATACTACTTATTTTATATTTTTAACTTGGTTTGAATCTACTATAACTCAAAAATTTGTTATCTTAAGCTTAAATAGTAAAGTACTAATGTACATTAAAAAAATAATAAAACAATAATAATCATCATAGATAGTATTTTATAATAATTTATGTAGATACAGTAAAACCTATCTGTAACAAAATCGCTTAAGACCAAAATGTTTTCCCTTATAAAGAGAAATTTTCCATAATAGAGAAGTAGAAAAAAAATCAAGTTTCAAGAATGTATGTATAATCAAATCTTATGTATGTATATGTTAAAAAAAATTATATTTTAGGTTAATACTTCATACAACTTAATTTGTTTATTAAGACTATAATGTATGACTTAATATTTAAATGTGTTTTTGTATAATACTAAAAAACTTAAACAAATAACTAAAAAAAAAAATTAAATAGTAACATATTTTTACCTTTTTTATAATTAAAAAAAATAGTTCTTAAATATTTAATTAGTTTTTGTGATTAAGAGCAGCATGTTAAGCACATTTTAGGCTTATATCTAATATGTAGTTCCTACATAATTGTCCATTTCCTTTTGTAGTTCCATCGTAATGAGGTCAATTTTATATATTATTTGCACTAGGACTATTGACATTTTCCATTATAAAAAGGATTCATAATATGCTTAACAGTTGGTCTGTTGTAGACAAGTTTTACTGTAATATATAATTTTTTTTATATATTATATTTTTATTAAAAATCAAGTTAAAAAATAATATTTGAGATTACATTGTTCATTTAAATTAGTACTTTTCATTGGAATTAATATAATTAGTTATGATAATCAAACTTCAATATACCTCTTGAAATGTAGTTATTTTTATTTAAATAATTACTAATTCTATTTTCTTGAATTATAATTTTTTAATAGTGTTTATTACCATGATTTTGATATATTACAATTATTTATGAAAATAATTATTTCATAATACATTAAATTTATACTCTTGAATATTTATATATTAAGAAAATATGTAAATATGGAAAATTATAATATTATAATTCTGTGTAATATATATTATATTTTATTTGTTTATAATGACATACAGTTCTTAAATGTATGTATAATTTATTTAAAATAACTTATTATATTATTATTGTTTAGATGTACTCAAGCATTATTAACATATTGCATAATACTGATGAACTTAAGAACAAAAATAGCTCAGATGATAATAAAATAGACATTCAAAAAGAAGATATTACATCTTCAGTCAAGGAAACAATACAAGCAATGTGTACCAATGAAAATGTATTCAAAATTGTTGTCATTATTATAGCTTGTTTAAATAAGCTACATCAATCCGGTAATTTAGATTAAATTGATTAGTTTTAAATTATTATATTGCATTGATATTCTAAGTATTGGATTTTCTTGTTCCAGTATATTTTTTAAATTAATTTCCTTATTCACCTTATTTTTTTTATTAAAAATCTTATCAGTGCACTGAAATGCTAAGTATGTACTTAGTTAATATTTTCTTTTTCTTCAATTTGTCAACAAATTATGATAAATCTTATTGTTTTTAAAAAAATAAATATTTAGTTTACTGTCAAAAAGTTATGCAACTTATCAGTTTAAAAAAAAAATTGTGTTAAAAAATAACATGTAATCTTTACAATTCGAATAACATTTTTAAGGTCTGGTCAAACAGCACCCAAAGTTCTGTCACGTCTTGTAAAACAGTTGATACTATTTTTATAAACACAGATATTAACGACTTGTCGCGCCTTGAAAAACGTACCTTTAAGCCCCGTTTACACGTGACGAGTGCTCGGCCGAACACTATCCCGTGTGAACTCAAGAAACCAGTACTCAGTCCAGAAGTCGGACGAGTAAAATGACTGAGCGAGTAAATAGAAACCATTTCTATTCTCTAGACCGAGCGAACTCCCCCATTACCAAAATTGACTGTACTCGGTGTGTCTAAACCGCCAGCCGAGTAGATTGTTAGGTTTAGATTGATCGATTGGCCCAGTGAATAAAATGTGTGTAAACGCTGACTCGGTCTATTTCGGTACTAGGTCGAGCAACAAAACGAGTTTCTCGGCCGAGCACTCGTCATATTATGTAAACGGGGCATTACAAGCTAGAGTTGGGAATTTAGTGTACAACTTTAATTTTTAAATATTTTTATATCATACGGGCTTATATAATTATTGTGCGGTAGTAACTACCGTACAACTGTTGTGACGCGTGTATATTTATCAGTAATCGATTCAAGGTAAAACAAATTGAAATTACGATAATGCAGCAGTATCACACGTAAAAATTAAACACTATGTATCGAGCTCAATGGTTCGTCAAACACATTACATGAATTACTTGTTAATTGTTACTAATAATTCTTAATAAAAATTATATTGAACTTCTACGATTTACATCTGATGGAATATAATAATCAAGCTTAATAAATATTTCCTGGATTTCAGGAGAAACTGAATCCCCCTCAGCCCCCTCATAAATACGCTCCTGGTCATAGCCGTATTTAGTGATTTAGCGCCCTTGGGCTACAACTATTTAAGCGCCCCTTCCTTAACCATTTCTTCGACACATCAACACCTAGACTAACTTTGGAAAATAATTTGATCTTACTACAATGATAAACCTATATTTTTCATTTCATTTCTAACTTAAAACATTTTAAATGTTAACAAGAACATAATAACAAGTATAATTTATTAATCATATTTATAAATCATAACGTATACAATACTTATTTTATATGGTTATTCATATATTATAATATTGACAATGAAATTACAAATTTTTTCTCCTTGCTTGTTGAGTAGCAAATGTTTGGATAATGTCTACATAATCAACTTGTTGAGTTAACTCCCATTCAATATTTAATATAAGTAGATTATTGAGTCTATTATTACATATACTTGACCTTAGGTAAGTTTTCACCCTTTTCAAATTTGAAAATGACCTTTCACTTGTAAAATTTGAAGCTGGTGTGCATGTAAACATGCGTATCGCAATTTTTATGTAAGGTAGAAGAGTAAAAAGTAATTTTTCCTTGAAAAACTTACTCGTAGCAAGTTGTAATCGAAAATAATTTTGAAAATTATTGACATGGCATTAAAAAAATTTAAAAATATACAATATTTTATTTTATTTTTCTACCATTTATTCGGCGCCCCGGACAATTGTCCACCCAAGCCACTCCCTAAAAACGGCCCTGCTCCTGGTTCATATAGTGGTTTTTTTTAAATAACTGATATTTTCAAACAATTATATGCTATGCACTCATACTTACACATACTCAACAGTAAAATTTATAAATTATAATTAAATATATTTATGTATAATAGCATAATAGATTATGATTATTTTTAGAGCTCCGTATTCATGTGTTCACATGAAATTAAAGTTTATATGACTCGTAGCTTAAAATTTCACGTAAAAGCGTGAGTTTATCGAATCTGTCGTATACTTAAGTAAATATATTATTCGATTGACTTATTTATATCAATAATCGCGAGAGTCGTTCGCATTATTAAAATTCATTAAACAAATATTTTTTATTTTTTTTTTTAAAAAAAAGAAACATATTAAATAAAAAAAAATAATTTAACAAAAACACCATCGACTTCGTAAAATTTACGTCATAAAAAAAAATTAAAAAAATTGAATAAATTTAAATTACGTGTAATAAACTAAACCAAGAAAAATAAATCCATGATTATGATTAGTATTTATTAAGTTAACAATAAATTCCTTTAAACTCTACCCTCTAAAGTTTAACAATGACAATTATACTAAGACTAACATATAAGCAGTAATAAATAAATAATGAATTAGTCATATAAAACTAAAATATGGATATGGGTTAGAATATTCTAATAATCAATAACACTAAGTATAGCTGTTCACTCGGTAAATAATAATAATAATAATTTTCTATAAAATATATTAATAATCTAATGTTAATTGATACATATAGAACTATATAAAAAAAATTTAATTTAGTTCATATATAATCAATATTGTTTTTTGTTTGCTAAGCTGAATTCTATTTGTATTAAATTATGTTAAAAAATTATTTTATAATTATGTTAAATTTATAAAATGTATTATTTTTTAGATTCTAAGTGTATCCTTAAAGCAGAATTATTCTTTATGTCATTTATGGATCATTTTATGAGCCAGAGTGTTGCGTATTGTGAAAAAAAATTACCATTATTAGTAAATCCTAATATAGACCATGCAAAATTAAATCGGAGACGTCGTAGACGAGGTTTTAAACAACATTCTTCCCCAGATTCTCAAGAATTTAGTGAAGGAGGTTAGTTATTACTAAAAAATTACATTAATTATGAATAATAAAATCTATTTTTATTCAAACATTTAATTGTAATAAAACTTTTATGATAATTAGATGAAGCAGAAAGTATTATAAGTCCAGATGATGAATCAGAAGATGAAAGCGAAGAAGAAATGTTAATATTTGATTTAAAAAGACCTAATGATGAAAAATCAAAAAATGGTTTGTATCAATAAATAAATATTTTTACTATTATAAATGTATCTATTTCAAATTTTATTACAGAATCAGATGGTTCAAATGATAGTGGTACTTCATCGTGTGGTTCTGAAAATAAAAACAACCCAAAATCGCGTCTATTAAATATACCATTTATTGAAACCATAAAAGTATAAACAATATATTTTTTTACCAGTTTCCTAGTATTTAATAATATTGTATTTCAGGTATATTTTGATTGGATCAAACAAAATATAGACTCCATAAATCTGGATACTTCAGTAGGATTGTTTAACAATGTTGTTACACTTTTAAATTATTTATCACAAGCCAATATTGAAGATTCATTTGAAGATCTAGATACTAATCAGTTAATACTTCCAGAAGAAATACATTTACAAGGAATGACAATTTTTTCTAAATCAAAAAAAAATTACATAGATCATGATGTCAATACTTGTAGTAAAAATGAGGTATGCAATTTTATATAACTTGGTCTAATTTATAATAAAGGTGTATAATAATTCTAATATATGATTATGTTTAAGGTAAAAATATTAAAATTAGTATAAACTTTTTTTATCTAACTAACCTTAAACTTAGAGATTTGATTTTTTTTTTCATGCTCATTTTGGAATGATATCTTATTAGTATTTAATTATTCAGTCCCAAAAGATTAAATAGTAATGAAAACTCTTGTATCTATTTCTTTGATTTTATATAAAATTGAATTTAAAACTTCCTAAATATATATATATAATCAATACTTATAACTTGCATTTCCCTACTAGTAATATTTATTCTGCGTAGTAATTAATAATAATATATATTATTATTAAATATTTTAAAACAATTATTTAAAATATTATTTTTTTTAAAAAAAAAACTTTAAAATTATAAAGTATAATTATTTTTATTGTATAATTCCTGTAATAAACTAACTTAACTGTTATTTGATTTTATCTCTTTGGTTTCTAATAAGTCTGTATATGTTTATATTGAAACATAATATTTGTTTGAATTATATATATTCTTTTATTAATTTTTTTTCTCTTTTCGTTTTTTACTTATATTTATTATTATTTATTAATAATTAATTTAATTGGTACATAAACTAATACTAATATTAGATCTGAAGTTAGTAAAACAATATTATCCAATATCTAGATATTAAATTGTATATTTACTGTTAATCTATGTTGTAAATAGTATTTGAAACTAATTTCTTCTTACCACAACAATGTTTATCTCTACTTTTCAGTTTCATCTACATAAAGAAATAATATTTTTCAAAATTCTATTATATATATATATATATATATATATATATATATATATATATATATATATATATATATATATATACTTTTTACGTATTAATTCAAAAATAATTGCTTAAATTACTAAGATTTATGAAAAATATCATTAATAATTTTTAACCTTTAGTTTTGTCAATTATGCTTAGTCTTTCTGTAAAAGTTAATACTTAAAATATCAATGTAATAATAAAAAAAAAAACTTTACTAAGTTATTAATATTCAAAATTTCATAAATGATTACACTACTACATTGTATAAAATATCAACACAATTAATAAACCCTCTTTTTATTACACATTAATTAATCTTTGCTTATATTAATATTATGTAAATATATGTCTTGAATTTCATACAAAATTTAAAAAGTGTTTTAATACAATATAACTTATCATATTAGCTTATTAATTTTTTTTTTTTTTATAGGGTATGATTCGATTAATAAATATACTACATACTTCAAAAGAAGTAGCTTCTATCAATTCATTATTGTTCTCTTATGATAAAACCAAAAAGTGGTATTCAATTTGTGATACTTTAAAGCAAGTAAGTACCAAAACTAATACTTATAAATATTATTTTTCTAGAATAAGTATGAGATAGAATTCTTTATATTATTAGTTAATTCTATTTTATTTAATACATTTTAAATTATATGCAAACTTATTTTTTGATACATTTTTAATAAAATAATTTTAGTAATTAAATATTAATATTATTTATATTATTAAATTTAATATTTTTTTTAATTTTTATTTAAACAATTCGTTGGTAACATTAGTATTTAATTTGTTTATTTAAAATTCAATAATTACTGATTACTATTTATTTAAAACTAAATTTTATAAATATTTTACCATCAGTGTAAATATTTATTTGTTTAAGAAAATTATATACTTAATATATACCTTCCTTAAAAATTCTTAGAAAAATCACTATTTTGACTCGCTAAAAGTTTAATCATTTTAGTTATTTCAAATTTAAAAATATATTAAAAATTCAAATAGTTTTCTCCTTAAATAAAATCTGTAATTGTCAAAAAATTATTTTTAAGCCATTGTAAATTATAATAAATATTATTTATTAAAACCATTGTCAATACAAATAAGTTTAGATTTTTCTAAATAAAAAAAGTTTATATTACATCTTCTGACTTTGATATTTCGTAATTTTTATTTATTTTTACAAACATAAATTTGTTTTAAACATGTTTGTAGTGTAGGAAAAATATTTTATTTATATAGAATAAGCTTTTTTGAAAAAACATTGAATCAATATAGTGGTCGTAAAAGTGTTGGCTAAAGTAAATTAAGTATGTAAATACAACCGGGTGTATACCAGATTAAAATAAGAAACTTGTCTGTCCATTTTAAGGTTCCAGTAGAGTTTATAAAAGTAGCAAAGAGTTTTTCTCTTTTGTCTCTCATTTCTCCCTCTTCTAAAAAATACGACATTAACTACGACAAACAAAAGCACGAGATTGGAATAGCAAAGTCTGTCTTGTAAATATTCATGATACCGTAGAAAATGAATAAAAAAACAAGAAAGAAAACCTACCCTTTTCACAGGGTGTATTGAGTAAAATCCACCCCTGTTGCAACACAATAAAGCAGTTTGAAGATGTTGAAAGCGGATCTCGCCAATAACGATTCCAACGGCGTAGTCGGGTTTATATTATATCCTACTTTCTTCTTTCTCCTCAATTTCCCTTTTTCTTTTCCTTTACGAGCTTTGCAGCTACAAAGTGATCCGGAAGGGATGTGTCACCCTCGGCAAAGCCGTCAAAGTTTTTATGACCGTCGACCCGCCCTCTGTATGGAAGGACATAACTGTAATAGCTGCCATGCGGGGCCCCAATATTACGCTCCTTATTCGTTTTATGGGTTTATTTATTGCGTCCTTTAAAACTCTTATTAACAATGTCTCGCACACAAACTGCAGTGTTGTTAAATCTTTTCTTTATTGGAACTTCTGCTCTACTCTATTCACCTCCCACTATTCTGTTTCACGATGAAAATTAATTGTGCGGGCGCGAGCTTAAGACCTAAACTAACATTGACCATTATAACGCACAACCAATTGATCGATTCTTTCTGTTTTAATGGTTCAAATAGTTACACATTATTTTTAATTAGACTAATTTGGTTAAATAAATTATTAGTTTTTTTAATACGTATACATATATACCTAGCATTTCTGTACATGTGTTTTCAGTCAAAATTGTATAGAAGTATTTCGTCTAAATCTATTATACCTAACTGTTATTATTTAAATTTCTATTGATATTTTTAAAAAAAAAATTAAATTAATAATTATAAGTTGTAATTTAATTTTAAAAGTGAATCACTTATAGTAATTTCAGGACTAATTAAAAAAATAATAATAATAATAATATAATGCATTCGTGTTTAAAATAAATTAAATACGTCCCTTCTGATCTACTAATTATCCGAAATAGGTGATTTAAGTTGCATTTATTAATTTGTTTTACTATTTTTATAATCGTTTTCGTTGAATATTTCGACGTGTATCATATTTGGTTTTTAACATTGATTAGAATTAGGTATTCATGCTTAATAATTAACTCTATATTTCATATGCATTTATTGTATGTAAAATAAAATAAAATTGTTATTAAAAAAATATACATCAAAGTTTGTTAACATCAACACCTTTATGAAAACGTTTAATAAGTGGAAAGCGGAACATAAACAAGTATGTTGTTTGTTTATTCTTTGAGAGTTAAATTTCAATGAAATAAAATTTACCCCTTTAGCCTCAAGGGATGAAAGAATCACAAGAATTCCGTCTCCGTTTCCCATTTAGCACAGTAATAGGTTTGGGAAGCAGTGGGAGTATAACAAACAAAGCACTACCGTTGTGCGGGCGTACAACCATCAGTCGGGTAGTTGAAGGAGGGGAGATGGTGGTTGGGGAAATTTATAACCGTAAAGCTTTGAGGTTAGGGGTCGTAAGGGAGCCCTTTTGCCGAGCGTTTAACCGTATTCCATTATCGTTGTACGGTCTGTCGGTTTTATGACTGTATTCGAGGGACGATAAAAGATTCCAGACGTATTAAATACGGTCGACAAAACGGAAACTAAAATGAACATGGACTTGAATCGCAGACGACGGTTTTATCGTCTTCACTCTGTGCGGTGGCTTGTTGTAGAAGGGGTAGAGGAATCGTAATTTCAGAGCAGTTCTAGAACGTTTTAACCGTTGAAAGCAAATAAACCGAACATCGTCATAAGACCTTTTTCGTTTTATCATATTGGTCTTCTTATACCTTTTTCTATCCTATTTTATTTTGTTTTTTCTTAGGCCGACGAAAAATCAGTTAAAGACGCCAAGCGAGACAAACAGCTCGTAATGGGTCAATTGTGGCTCCGGTCTGAAGTTGACAATTTAGAGTGTAAAATGAAATACTCTTCGAGAAAGAAAAAATTACCGATGTGTCTTGTAATTGATGCCGATGCATTAATAAATTATTCATTAATCATCAAGAAAATTGTTAACAGCACTAAGTTTATTGTAGTAGTACCTGCAATCGGTATGTTTATTGATCGATGATTATGGACCAATATTTTATTCTCCAAATTAACTATGTTTTTTAGTCATATCAGCATTGGACGAACAAAAAAAATTAAGCAAAGAAGTTAGGTTAACAATTCGTTGGTTGGAATTTCAACTACAACAAGGAAATTGTAACTTAAAATCCCAAGGCATACATGAATCACGGCCTCTTAAGCTAGATAATCTGCCAAATCTACTGAAATCAAGCAAAGAAATTTGGTGAGCCATAATATATATATATAGTATATAGTATTCTACCGGTTTTTCAATTTCGTTTAATTTGTATTTTATTTTTTATTTATATAGTCACTTTAAACATATTTTGGAATGTTGTAATTATTTTTCCGAAGAATATGGTGAAAATACTGGACTTGTTACATTAATAACAGGATCTGACAACTTATTAGAATCCTCGGATCTTATTCAAATGGCCAAATCAGCCAGTAAGTATGATTTTCACTTTCCTCTAGGACTATATATTTAAATAAAAAATAAATTTATTGAAATTACACTTGTTTTTTTAGAAATTAATGTCGAGCACATTAATACATTTCAATTACAATTAAATATGGTGAAAAATAAAGGATGATACACGGATTTTGATCTTAAATGTTGAGATTTTATTTTTCACTCAATGGTACATCAAGGTACTAAGACGAGAATTTGGTTGTCAAACATACCGCGCCGTTTTGATCACGTGGTAGCAGATTTTATTACCAGAATAATTAAAACTGAGAACCTCAAATGAAAATTCTTGATTGAATAATTGTTTACATCTATTCATGGTTAAATATAAATAAAGAGAAAAATCATTTTTTTATTACTTTTTATATATTTAATAGTTTAATAAAAAAAAAAAAAAAGGTTTCAAATAATAAAACAAATGTTCGTCCATTTAAGAACTGTTGTTAAAGAACAAAATCAATTTCTTCTCATTATTTTATGAATTATTTTAACAAACCCCATTTTCTATTGTTAGTAATTTTTAAAAATTGGTTTTTAAAATCCAATTTTATTTAATAAATATTCACTTAAGTAATTTTTTTATTCATTTTATTGTTCCATCTACTTTTTCTCTATTTATTTTCCCTTCTCTAATAACAATTTATTGTACACTAGCTGAATTACCTGGCTTCGCATGGTACAATTTTTAGTAGAATATTGGCTTACCCTATTAAAATATAGTTTGGTGTAACTATTGATTATAAACCAAATAAAATTTCAAATGAGTTAGAGTGTGATAGTTTTGTTTGTATGATGAATTAACCAGTTTTCTGTCATGATCTCTCTGTCCTTACCGATATATTTTTTTAAATCTTTTATTATTGCATGTCTAGAGTATTGGGGAGACCATTATGTCAAATTTCAAGTTCAAATAATTTGTTTTTGAAATGTAGCAATAATCAATCAGTGAATTTAAAAAAAGATTTTAATTTATTTATAGCTGAATTACTTGGCATGGCCCAGTAAGAAAATTATGAGTGTTCAATGCCTATTGGTTATTATTTGCTGTAGAAACAATGTCTTATTAACAGTAAATCGCCCAAAATAACGATTAAAATAATAATTTTAAATGTCAGTAAATATTAAATACATCCATACAATCAAAAGAAAGCGGTAAGTGTCATTTTTTAAGGAAAAGATATTGGATATTATTTTCGACGTAATGGACACATTCACCAATTGCTCGTTCGGGACTTACTTCTCTTTGCTACAAAAGGTAGCCCATATTTTTCGTCGAGGTCTAATCTATCTCTGTACCAAATTTCAACATATTTTATTAAGTAGTTTAGGAATCCATAAAGAACTTAGGAAAAAACCATTGTTGTGTCTTATAGATATCGATTAATTTTCTATACATGAATTTATTTAAATTTTAAATACGAGCATTAAGATAAATCCAATTTTAAGAAATTCATACTTGCTTTAAACATATAGAATTTTGAAAATTGAATACTTCAGAAGACTGGAATCCCTAATTATATTTTTATGAGGCTATTATGTGTACCTAATATTTGCGTTGATATTTTCCATATTTATAATATTTACTTTTTCAAATTCCTGCGTCCTCGTAAATATTATTTTGCTTATCTCTCGCCGAATGTTATATGAGTTTATTTTGAAAACAATTAATATATACATTCAGTAGTGCGAGGAGAAAACTGGCTTGTTTGTTTTTCCGTCGTTATTTACTTATCAAAAATCCCAGTTTAAAAACGCTGCGGTTATTATAACATCGTTTAAAAGGGCGTGGCACAGCTGCACGAGTTGTTTACTCAACGTTCCTTTTGTTTATCCGTAAGAAAACGATTTTTGAAAAGTGTTTACCGACCGGAAGTTAAGTACTCTCCGTAGCAGCAGCTAGTATTAGTAGTAGTAGTAGTGTTGGTGACAACGACTTGGAGCTATGGCAACACCGGTACAGGAAAAACGGGCGTTTTACGTAGGCCGTCTTAACTGCAGTGTACGGCCGTACGACGTTGCCACCACCGAGACGGAAATGGACGTGCGAAATTGACGCCAAAACGAGTAACGGAAGACTCAGAAAATATGAATACACCGTAATATGCTCGTAACGTTTCAATGATAGAAAAAAAAAAAAAACGGGACGAGTGTCGTGAAGTGGTTTTTGTTTTTTTTACCGCGTCGAACTGGGCTATTATCGTTCGGAAAAGGCGACGACGACGACACGGTCATTTATGTATCGGGTGCGTGTGGATACGGAGCACGTTGTAATTAGACGGCGGGATGAGGGTGCGTTATGCGTGCTGCAGTGCGTACTCGCTGGAGGGTCGGGACCATCCCTTTTCCGTAATTGTTTGCCGCCAGCGCGTCTATACGTATACGATACACTTTTTCACCCGCGCACCCTTTGCCGCCGTTAAGCCGTTATTATTTCCCGGCAACCCCATCGCTACGCAGCTAGGTTAATACGCCATTAGCGTTCAATTTCGCGTGTGTTCACCGACGAGGGTTTATATGTGTATTATATGTATGCGTGAGTGTACGGCGACAGCCCAGGCGCGTGTGTGTTTTTATTTTCACCCCCTGCTAGCCCGGAGCGGTGTCGGCCGCAAAACGAATGGGGTGAAAAATGAACGCACGCCCGTCGCGGTGGATAATCCTCGAAATTAATGTCAACAATATTCCGCTGTAGTTGGTGGTCCGTGCGAAAAAACTGTTTGAATAACACGAGCGTGTAATTTATTATTATTGTTGATATTATTATTATTATTATTATTATTATTATGATTATTACTATCGGCGACGAGGGTGCAGGTTAGCAATAGTGTTTACCAACCAATATATCGCGATATAATGAATTCGGAATTGTGATAACTTGTCGATCATTTATTCTAATGATATTTATTTCTATTTATTTATACCATTAATTAACACATAACTTAATCGTTAATGATTTAAATCAACATGTAGACAAAGTAATTTCCTAGGTAATCAAAAAGTGAAAAAAAATTCATTCAGCCTTAAACTGTTACGACCCTCAAAAATATTAGTTTCGGAAAATCTTTTCTTACTTGCACGTCGGAAATATTTGAAGAACTACTATCTCAAATGTCCAACTCGCAGTGGCACCGAAGTTTGTTAAATGTGGTCGGGCAATTTCAAAACTTCGCGGCCTCAATATCTTAAATATTTTTATAACGCTATACATTTAATTATAACACAATTATGATGTGAGTATAATGTGGCATACTAGCCACATTTTGACGTACCAGCCACATTTTGAACTACCAGCCATATTTTTCAAAAAAAGAGGTCGGGCCACGGTCCGACCTTAACATGGACTTCGGTTCCACTGCTAACTCGTACGTAGTTATTTCTGAGGTGTAGGTGCAGTCAATGATATTTGAATCTTATATAATATTTAGATTATTACACGCACGTTTCGCTGGCGCAGTGGTCGACGGTAGCTGATGGTTCTTACAAACAACAACTAATTAATTTCAAATATTAATTATGTATCACACATGTATACATTTTTTAATAATAATAATAATGAACTTTATTGCAACAACATAAATAATACTAAAAATATATATAAAAACCATGAGTGTCAAATTGCCGCACCCCCTAAAAGCAAAGCTTGTGCTGGGGGAGCGAGTTCTTATCAACTAAGGAAAGTACATCAATTTAAATAACATAATAATAATAAATTTAAAACATTTAGAACCATGGGCGTTCTCACGGGGAGGGGATATGGGGGATAGATCACCCCAAGGTTATTTATTTTCTTACATAGAAGTAATACACGTTTCATCTAATTTTGATATGTGTTTTCAATATTGACTAGTTATTATTTTTTTTTTTTTTTTTGGCTTACGACTTAGTTTGTAACTATATTTTTCATCCCCTCCATTGAAATATTCTGAGAATGCCTCTGTTTACGACTAATTAGTGATTGCATAAAACGCTCTAAACGGTGTATGGATAATAGTTCCCTCCGTATTTTTCCACCACTCTGAACCCAGTAGGTATGATGTTCCGATTGTATAACACGCAGTTTTCGATGTTCGAGTAAGGTTGGAGACTGGTGTATAAATCTTCACAAATGTGATGCATCAAATTATAACGTGCGTATGTGTAATCAATGCATCGATGTCGTATAAGTCGTGCGTACGGTGTTATTGCAATGTTATTAAAGTCTCGTGTGCGACTTTTTCGTCAGAATATCATTTATCATTTTATACGAAACGTATTAAATTTAAAAACAATAACCCATGTAATATTAGTAGGTATGTTACGTACATCGGTATTCAGTGTTCGACAAAATCGGTTAAAAATCTGACTTTCATTAAATTTATATATTTATTATTTACGCTATTAATATCGCGTTGAACGTTTATGCGTACCAGACAATGATTGTAATTACGCGTCCTAAGAGGAATATGATGAAGTGACAAGATAAAAATACTCGTTTCCCCAAAAGTTTGTTCCTTTCAGAAACACTGCAGTGTCGTAGTGTTTGCATGTAAATAATATAATAACGTCAAGAGCATTTATTTTTATCAGCGGTGGCAATAAATTTGGGATGGAGTGGGGGTGGAGAAGTAGTATAATTGTCTTCTCGAGTCACGATGATGAAACTCGCGCGTTTATAGTTGTATACGTGAGTGCGTAGAAACGCCATAGTAGTCGAGTGCAAGTTAAGCGGAAAGTAGCAGAAAAGGGGAAGCCATCGTCGCCACCGCAGGTTTTATTTAACGGAGCTTTTTCGTTGAGTATCCGACGACGACTAGAGTGTTGTGTTTATGCACTCCACGGTAAAACTCGCTTCTTACCCCTTTTGTATAAACCTACATATATATATGGTATAAAGCGAGTGTAAGAACGAAGTGGCAAGGGTAAGAAAGAGGAAATATATTCTATTTCTTCGTCAACGTTTCCTGCGTAGTACATATATATATATATATATATATATATATATAACGCAATCGTTGCAACGGAAATCTTTGTGTACATGTATATTAATATATACATAATTTTATGTAAAGCGTCGTGGGTACAAAAAGACTGCGAATCACACTGCTCGTATATATTCACCACTGTAGGCGCGCGCATTTCAACGCCGACAATCGGTCGATTTTCCACAGCACCCGATCCACCACATCATCGTTAACCCAATTATTACCCTCGAGACTCGACAGCATCAACGTCCTTTGAAGAAATGGTGGTCGTGCAAGCGACGGAGAGACGGTCGAAAGTTTTAATTTGTCGGAAACACAAATCCCTGAGGCCCATTACACTAATGGTAGGTATCTATATACCTATCTCGTGTGTACACAACGCCGTCGAAAGAGCAGTAGTAGTGTGTACAAAGAAAGTGCAACTGTCGGTCGTTTGTAAAGCCACCGAAGTCACGCGCATCTTATGTACACACACACCTCACACTGCACACACTACACACCAATGGCGTAATCTGAAAATTTGTTCTCGATAGCGACATCTCAACGATTCCCTTATTTAGGTATTTATAGGTGGTCTGAGGAGAGTCTTCCTCCTTACTGAAATTATTTTATACATTTTTTTAATTGTTATTGTGTATAATATAACAAAACATTTAATATAATAAGATATATGATGACATCTTATCTTTTTAAGATCATTTAAAATAACTATTATTATTTTAATATTTAATAGCTATGCCACACATAACAAAATTAGTAATTAGTTACTCGTATAACAAATAAAAATGTAAATACGTATAAGACTCAAAACTTAAATACATTTTCTTATTTGCTAAGGGAAAAATAATATGTATATCAATACATTTTTTTATTAATATTATAGCTAAATTCGACAAAAAAATTTGAAATATTGTATTTTGAAGATATTTTTCATTTATTTTAAGTCTCAAAAAACTTTTTTTTACATTTCACACTAGCATTGGTATTAAAAAAAATAATACAATTTTTGTTCCGTTCAGTTTTTGCGTTTTTTTATCTACTCATAGGTTTTGGTATTCACTTTAATGTACACATTTTTTGAAATTCTATTTTTAAATAACTAACACTAAATTGGATTGCATATTTAAAATAAATAATAAATGATAACGTAATGATTGACATAATCGATTTATCAATGTAATATCAATAAATCGATGAATTACGATTTCGATAAATTGCTGGTTGACAGGCTAATATTTTTAAATACATGTACCTCCTATATAAAATGTAATAAATTTATGTATTATTAAATATAATATAGTAGGCATAAAACGTTCAACGACAGTAATGAAAACATTTTAAGTCATATTGTTTTCAGCATAATATCAATACATTTATAAATATAACGTTGACGACACTCATACGTGCCACGACATAATATAATAATAATATATAACAACTAATAGGTCTCAAATATTAAAAAAATTATAATAATAATATATTATTAAAAGCAAAAGGGTTCGGATGTAATCGCACCCTCTGATCCCTTTTAGTTACGCTACTGCTACATACATACCTCGCAAAGCGTAACGGACGTAATTCACAACGTTGGTAATGTGACTGCGCAGCTGTATTATATTATTATATTATTATATTATTATTATTCGCGCTCAACGGAAACTATGCTAAATCGCTTGCGTTTACGAAACCTATTGGAAATCAACCACGATCATTACACACGCACGTGCACAAAATGGTTGTGATGTGATAAGAGATAATATCAAATCCCCTTGATCTTATTTTTTTTTAATGAGTATTTTTCAGTATTAAATTATATTTTTATCTTGATGGATGTTAAAACTTTTTAAAATCATGACAAAGGTAAAATGTTCTATATTTATTTGATTCATGTCTAATGAACTACGCAATAATCATAAATGTAATATTATGTAAATGTTGTAGCTAGATAGATTTTTAGTAAGTAGATATCACTGTTAGGAAGAATACAAAATACGGTACCGTTTGTAACTGTACAACAGATGTAACCAGCACTTATGACGGAAAAATAATAATTTATCGAATCCTTTACAATAATTAAGTTTCAACATTTCGATCTCGATTAATTGATATGGTGGAAACTTGTAACTCGCGTCCACCCCGTTCCTATTATATTACTCACAGCGTCGTTTGAAGTTATAACCCGGTGCTACGTACTCCTTGAGTGTACGGTACACGTAGAACTACTCGTAACACCCCAGACACCGGTTGAGGGGTAACATTTATCGAAGTCCCTAAACGCTAAGTTATAGCCGGAAACGAATTGCATAGTATTACATACGACGCAATGGCGACCGACGATTCCGCGACGTTACGCCTTTGAGGTGGCGGCGCCGGTCGACCACATTTGCGGCTAACTCGAACGAAAGACGTATACACATGTTTCTATGCACCGTGTAAATGCGGCTTTTGTGTTGGTGGTCAGCGCCACTCATATGATTAACCGTTTTCATTTGGTGGGATTTACAATGAACAATATACAAACGAAATCATACGAAATAACCAAGTTTTGAAAAATTTGTTTTGAAAAAAAAAAAACATAGCTTAATTAAATAGTTCATTACGGCTCTACTTTTTTTTTACGAACCTCCTTATCCCTTATACTTGACGATTGATTATTCGTATCGAATGATATCCAGAAGATGTGTTAAAGCGTCGAAAATCAGATTAGAAATAGGTAATAGTATTTTTTTTTTCTTTTTTTGTACAAATATTTGTACAAATGTACAAATGAATACAGAAAACGAGCGTTACGTTTTGTATACGAGTATATATCATTTTTATATGATCAAGAGCCCGGGAGGCGATTGCATCATTGCCGCCCTGACCAGTGCCGGCGCTAGGTTTTGCGGGGCCCGGGGCAAGTAAAAAATGCGGGGCCCTCATTCGTATCTTATACATTACATCCCCATTCCAAATTAATTATATAGATTTAATTCAAAAGATAATGTTGTCCATCGATTTTAAAACCAACAATTATTTTACATTAAGTAGGTATGTAAAGAAAATCAAAACAATCAATGATAAATGTATAATCATATTATTATTTGCATACAAAATAAACTAATAAGTAAGGTTAAAATACTACTAGTATTATACTAGTAGATAAGTAATAACTTATAAATAACTTATAAACGAAGTTTAAAAAAAATGAGTGTGCTGAACAATGAACAATATTTTTTTTATATTAAATACATAATAAATTGTTAAAGTAAAATGTTATCAGTTATAATTCTTTAATTTTTCTAGCTTTTTTAGATGCAAAATCATTTATTATATCTTCATAATTTAGTTGTTCTGAAAGTTCTTTTTCTATAGAAATTGTAGCAAGTCCAGTAAGTCTTTGTTGTGACATGGTACTTCGTAAATAAGTTTTAATAAGTTTTAATTTTGAGAATGTTCTCTCTGCTCCAGCTGATGTAAGCGGAATTGTCAACATAATTCGTAAGGCAATATTTAAGTTGGGAAATGCGTTCGTTTTTTTTATTTCAGAAAGTACTTGAAGTGGTGTAGTATTTTTATCAATTAAATGGCGGAAAATTAATATTTCTTCGTATAAATCATAACCATTTAAATCTTTTTTGTCATTATCTGACAAACGTATTTCCAAATCTTTGCAGCAATTCAAAATTTCTAAATCAGGGACATAACAAAGTTTTTCAACATCATACAAAAATCCAAAAACGTCATTAAATGTATTTATTTGATCGAATCGCTTTGTTATTGCACTTATTGCACCATCCACTATAACTAAGAAGTAATTACATTTAAATTCATCTTCTGTGTTTTGTATGACGTCATCGGCTCCTTCGTATCCAAACATTTGTTTTTTTTTTCGTAATCGTTGTATTTTAAAGACTGGTTCAATTTTTAACTTGTTTGCTAAATCACATGCTTCTCTTTTGGCCGCATTAAAACCATCATTTCTGTACTCGGTTAAGAATATTTGGAGAGCTTTAAGTAACTTTGTAGATGTATTTAAATTAGTTTGTGGATTTTGAAGTGATTTGCTAACAATATTTACTTCATTCAAAACGCTGTACCAAATACACAAACTAATTAAAAAATTGTAAGTACACATTTCTGCAGTTAATGAATTCGTTTCACTCGATATCATGGAATCATTAGTTGTTTCATTAATTTCATCTAAAGCATCTATGATTTCCTTAACCTGAAACCTAATCGCTTTAACACTTGAGTGGCGACTTTCCCACCTGGTTTCTGACCACTTTTTAACAGTCCATTGATGGCAATGTTTTTTAAAAATACCCCATCGAGCAGTCGATGCTGAAAATATAGTAAATATTCTTTCTATAGTCCCAAAAAAGTGCATAGCTCGTGCAGAGGTTTTAGCCGTATCTTTTAGAACTAGATTGAGGCTATGTGCCCAACAAGGCATAAACAAAGCTCGAGGGTTCTGATTTAAAATTCTACTTTGGACACCTTGATATTGACCAACCATATTGGCACCGTTATCGTAACCCTGTCCACGGCAGTCAGCTATATCAATATCATAATCTTTTAATTTTTTTAAAACTACATTCGAAAGATTTAACCCAGTAGAAGAACAAATATTTGTAAAATCTATAAAGAATTCCTTAATAGTAGGATTTGTAAATTCATCGTCTAAACTCATGTCTACAATTCTAATAACTAAAGAAAGTTGCTCTTGGCGGCTTATGTCTGGCGTACAATCCATAATAACGGCATAATATTTGGCAGATTTAATTTTTTGAATAATTTTTTTATTTATTTCGCTGGCCATTATCTCAATTAACTCATTTTGTATATCATGCCCTAGGTAATGAGTATGAGTTTTATGATCTCTTATTCTTTTCAAATGTTCAAAAATGAAAGGGTCAAATTTGGCAAACATTTCCATCAGACCTAGAAATTTGCCATTATTAGGTTGGTAAAGAATGTCCGTGTTACCTCTAAATGCGTCGTTATGCTTAGCCAAAAAATGTATTGCCGCTATAATACGCTTTAAGACTTCTCTCCAATGATTTTTTTCTTTTTCTAAGAGTATCTGATGGGCTTTATCAATAGTCTCTAATTTTCCTAATCTTTGCCTCAATTCTGACCAATCAATTGCACTTTTTATGTGAGCTTGAGAAATTTCATGCGTTTTCAATCTTTCAGATATATGTTTCCAGTCCCTTAAACCAACAGTAGCCAAAGAACTAATACGTAGATTCGTTGCGTGACTTGGAAAAAGTTTACAACAAAAATAATAGACGCGATCACTCGAAACACTATATACTAGCCACTGACGATCAATAAACTCACCATTAGATAATTTTCTAGAATACAAACTATTAGAAAATTGTCTTTCAGTTTTATCAATTGAGCTAATAGGATATTTTATGTTAATATTTCTTCTTGGTCCAAGTTTGACTAAATCAACTCTTAGGTAGGAATTTATAGAATCTGGCCAGTTATAAGGGTCTGATAAGTCTATGTCTTTAACAACATTTAAAATAGTTGTTGAATCTAGATTATGCGATATTGGCTTTTCACTTTTTTCACTTGAAGGTGGTAAAGCAATATCTAAATTTTCATTAAAAACATTTTCTACGACGGACTGTGGTTTAGATTGGTCTTGTTTATTTAATATTTGTTCATTATTAGAATTAGAAGTACTACTAGACTGTGTTAATTGAAGAAATCGCGACATTGACCCTCGTTGTTTTTTTATAAATTCTTCTTTTTTTTGTTTTTTAATTCTTTTTTGGTGCCCAGAGGGATAGGAACGAAATTTATCGCGATCGTGACTGTCCATAGTAGATTGGATAAATAACTAAAAATAACGAAATTATTTTACTGATTGCTAAATATCGATTATTTATATAATTATATATTTATATGTGAACATCTATATATTTATTATGACTACATAAGATACCAGAAATATCAAATTTACCGTAAAATTAAAACCAGTCTTGTAGTTAAGACTTACAGATCAAGCCGATTTAATATTATTTCAACGAAAACAATAGTATTTTTAATGATGCCAAATTGTTGTGAAAAATAATTAATAATGTGAATTTTGTGGTATTTAAATACAAGTATTTATATTATGCTAAAAATACTCTTAAAAAGTATTCAGAATGTTTAAAAAATACATTAAAAACATTGTATTTAGAATAGGTACCAAAAAATACTTCAAAAAGTATTTTAATACTCGTATTCAAATACTTGTATTCGAATACTTTACAAGACTGATTATAACAAATAAATTATAAAATTACTTACTTAAGATAAAAAGAGCTACGTTGAAATATATATGAATTTCTCTAATAGCAGTCCGCACTCCTGCTTCGCTATCTTCAAAATGAAGAATTAAAAATATAAAATAAATATGTTCTAATGTTCTAATATGTTATATGAAACAAAAATTATACGTCGTCGCCCGTCGGCTGTCACTCGAATTTTCCTGGGAATCCGATAACAAATCTACCCGTATCACTGTTTAATCTTTATCGAATATTTTACGTATTTTATTTATATCTCTCGTAGAAAGTAGGCAACTATTAGTATATATATATATATATATTATACATGTACATATTATTAGCTACATCAAATGCGATAAGCCAATAACGACGATACAACCGTCGAGCATTTTAGTTTTAACAATCATTATAAACAACAAAAATAATTCGGTAGAACGTAGAAATCAACTTAAATTTAATGTGATACATGGGTATTTTGGGTAATATATTTTTTTTGTTAGTATAATAGTATATGTTGGGTATACAAAGCCTCATGATCAAAAATTAACTTAATTTATGTTTTTTTGGTTTCATTCAGGTGGGAGCACTATAAATATCGGGGCCCCGGTGGGGCCCCAAAATCGCGGGGCCCGGGGCACGTGCCCCGCTCGCCCCGACGATTGCTCCGGCACTGGCCCTGACCCATCCATGCAGTACACGCGGTTTTCGTGCCGAGTCAGAATATGGAATATCGTTTTCCTGGCGATTATTTGTCGTAAGCCCGATGGTATACGTCCTAATACACATGAAGCGACGTCTCGATAAACCGCTTGGGTGAAACATTGCGCACCGTGAAGGGCGTCACATCGTCCGCGTTAAGAGGATAAAAGGTGCGCGTACGCGTGTATGTTGTACAATAACAAATGAATAAGGGGCGTAAAATGTGTGCGATAAGTGCGCCCAGAGGTGGGTACTATGTACATATGTATATAATATACGTGTGATATGTGCTATGGTAGATTGATGGGTTTCGAGTACAGTGCCGGAAGAGTCATTACGGGTTAGCCACTATTTATATATATATATATATATATACATGTATAACTGCTCGTTCTCGGCGGCGGCGACGATGATAAATTGAATTACTCGCGAAAGGGATTATTCGCACAGCGAGGAGAGAGACGTGTATCTCTTACCCACGTGCCACGGTACAAAGGAGAAGGCTAAGGAACCGTAAGGTTATGCAAGCTCGGTATATCATATACGCAATTATTACGGGGTTAGGTTGTATGTGTGTGTGTATGTTGGGGTTGTCGAGCATATATTATGTTGAGGTGAAATTAAATCTAAATATGTAGTACGAAACTTTGGAAAATACTAATAATGCCCCGTCAGTATTTTGCCCTTGTGCTCGTTTATACATGTGTGTGTGTGTATGTGTATGTTTGTGTGTGTGTGTGCGTGTGTGTGTGTATAGATGATTTACGCAAGAGGATCAGGAGCAGGATAAGTTGATCAAAGACCTCGTGTCTAAAGTGAGATTTTGGAGCCGATAACACTAATTGGGATCAAAGTGGTGAGCGTTGGTCGCTGCCACACAATAAACCTGGATGAACGGCTTTTAACGGCCCGCGCATTCCTATGTACGTATATACATACGAAAACAATTATCCCGCGAGTGAATTTCGACTACATTATTATGCACGAAATGTACCCTCGCACAATGTAATAGGTTTATATAGTAAATTATGGCTGCGACGTCGTTGCTGGGTCGAAGTGTCTTACGGTGTGTTCGTCGAGATTAAACTTACGTGCAAATGGATAATTCTTTTCTTTTTTTTATTACTCGAAATCATTGACTTAGTGTTGTATACTGTGTTTGAAAAATCCAGCACTATAGTAATTTATATGTAATATGTTTAGTTTTATCACCACAATAATACGTATTATATCAACCTACACGGCATTGGCATACTTAAATTTGGATTTCAAGGAAGGAGGAGCTTAATTTTTAAATTAACAAATCGGATGACCTAAAAATAACAAAACTTATGATACATTTTAATAGATAATTCATTTATTTTTTTTTTTGATTGACATGTCATAATATAATATGTATTATGTCTAAATTGATTAACTTAATGTATTACTTATATAAATAAAAAATATAAATGTAAAAATATAATTTAGACAATTTTTTACAATATTAACTTCCTATTATTTTTTTTTAAAAAAAAGTCGATCACCCCATTATTTTTGATTAGTGTTTCTGTATAGATACTTAGATGAACTAATTATAAATAATCCATTTAGTCGATTTTCTTTCGTAAATTTTTCAGATAGAACGTCAAACATTTCAATGTTGAAGAGCTCCGTTCTACACTGGCAACAATCAACATAGCGCCAATTTTCAAATATTGGTATACTTCAAAAAACGGTAACTCATCAAAACTATTTATTGTAATGATAAAAGTTCAAGGGAGTATATCTACGGCTATCTTTGTCAATACAGTAATATTTCTTTATTTAAAATATTGTCACAAGAGCTAATAATAATTGGCCACTAATATCACTTCTGTATATGTCTTGATTTAATTTTTAGATATTTTTTTATAAATTAGTTAATTTATTGATTGATAAAAAGTTCTGAGTAATCGAGAGTGAATTTTTGTGTTTAATAAATCTAAGTTCTGGTTACGCATAATTAGTTTTAGTTTTTGTTATTATCGATCGAACAACAAATTACATTTTAAAAATTAATTCTTACTAAAAATGTCAGGGGTAAGGAGGTATTTATCGTTACATATACCACTGCTTCGCAGTATACAAACTATACTTGTATTTTAGGATTGATGAACTTATGTCTAAACGCAATTCATACAACATCTTTCCGTTGTAAACAGTATATTTGTATGAGTAATTAATTATTATTGTGGTGTATAGTGTTATAACTATATATGAGCCAACAAACATACTAAACATTAAAAAATGTTATTCGTTTAAATATTGTCAATAGGTCAGTGTGATGAATTACCTTAGGTGCGTAAATTTACATTTTACATTATATGCAGTTGATATGTACTATACAACTGTCGGAATGGCAATACCGGGAGAGTGATAATCTTTATGTTTTGGCTAACATACGTACTAGTCACAATAACTCAGATTACGTTTTAGGTTTCTTTGAATTTATTTCATTATTAGTATATTTTGTTTATTGAAATGTTTTTATTTTTCCTAATTCGAGTTGTATCACGGTTCAATTGAATATAACATAAAAGTTGTTATTGACTAATAAAATACGGTTTCCATACTCCAGATTCAATAACAACGAAATAAATTAGTTAACATTTACTTATCTGTATATAATATAATACTATATTGTTTATGCAATTGTATGACATTATGTTGTGCAACACATGCATGCTGACATTCACGTCAGATAAAATAAATGAATCGTATTTAACATTTAAATTCTACTTCAACAGTAATATTATTTGACAATAAGTCACATAAAACGATATTGCATATTTATATCCTCTGTCCACGTATACATAGTATAATCGACTGATGACGAAATAATCAGAAATTGGAAAGCGTTGACGAATTATTATTTCTTTTTACCTATTATATACGGTCAACTACGCGACACACAGTTATACTGTATCGTTGCAATTATTATAAGACGATTTGTAAAAAAACGAGTGTATGATATAGAAACCGCTATAGTCCTCTCTGTCAAAATCTAAAGGATAGATATCTCAGTCTTATCGTCTTGATCGAAAATGATTTCGATTTTGGTATCATTCGTCACCCATCAACGCTGCAATTATTTTCAGTATACCGGCCATGTGATACATGTGGATTTCGACTTTATCTTGACTCTCTATCTCTTAAGTTGGTGTAGTAAAACTTTAAATCAACCATCTACCCGTATTTTCAGTAAATAAAAATAACGTAAATAAACTACCGCTTACTATGAATATATTGTCCCAAAGTTATACTTAAGACCTTAGATTCAACAATTCGTGGCTACAATCGTTTTTAACTATTTTTCCTTGTATATACACATTATATTAGAGAAAAATGTAAGGAGGATTCTGACAACTGTCCGCTCTTCTCGTAGATTTTTTTTAGCACGAATAAATGTATATAAAATTTGAAAAACTAGTGAAAATAGTTGATTTTAATATTATTAAATATAATTTTTATTAACAAAACAACACCGATTCCAAATAATTTTAAATTTTAAATTAGTACTAGGTAATATAAATGTGATTTGTAAAAAACGAGTGTTAAAAACATTTAGTATATAATTATATATTACAGATCTCAGTTTTTACAACCCCAGCTATTTTTGTTAAAAAAAACTCGATTAGTAACGATTTATTCGAGAATGGTTTTCGGTCTAAAGCTGATACATTGAGTTCAGTCTACTTAGCTTATCCGCTAACTACATTAGTGCTTCTTTCTGATAAATATACATCCATGCATTCAAACGGTCCCAAATAACTCGTCAAATCCGAGGAATACAAATATAACGAGGTTGACACGAATCGTTGGAGTTGACACTCTTACGTTTAAAGCAACCATTCCAAATCCCGTAATAACATTGTACACATCGTAATATTCCCATACAATTTTCTAAAATTTGTTCTATGCTTAGTATAATTTTAAGTTGTTTTTAGTAAGGTTTGTGCTCACTACAGCACATAGATTACAACGAATAAGTTGATGTACGTATACAAATTGTATCTAGACATAAGGCAATACGTATAATATATATATATATACATTGTATATACTATGAAATACTATGTATATTATAATATGACGTAGCGATAAAGATTTCCGTATAACATGAGTACTCAAAGCGTTTAACAATTAACCTGTTTATGAACGTGTGCATAATATAATAATATAAGAACATTGTCGGTTTATCGTGTACCTGTGTATGCGATACATGCGCCACCCAAATTGATTAATGAGATTCTAATTAGAGACAGTTTCGTCCCGTACGTCATTTTAAGAGTGCCCACACACACACACACACACACACATAATTCATACTGATATAGACAATAAACGCGAATGCTTACCCACTCTGAGCGCATACACGAGTATCGACTACAACTGCAGCTCAAGTTATATCGTTTGATGTACTCGACCTAATATAGGTTAATACGATGTAACTACCGCGAAGTTCATTATTCCGTGCAAAAAAAAAATATTTCCGTTGTTCTCCCGTAACAAAGTCAAATACTCAATCATATCGATCCTCCTCAAATGCTCAACAACACCTATATATATATATATATATAGCTAACCTATAGTATAACCTATAACCTAACCTATAGCAAGATATATTCTGCTTAAATGCTCAATCATATCGATCCACACAGGGGATCGCACCGATTTAAAAGGTATGAGTGCGCAACTCCGACAAGAACAGTAAGAGATCGTCGATTACCCTTCGCTCACCACCACCGTTGTATTTATGTGGCTGAGACATCAATTTAGATTTGTATATATTCTATACAAACATATTATCCACACGTCTTGTAATATTAGTGCTATGATTCAAAGTTGGAAAAACAATATGATTTATTTCATGGAATGTTCGTCTGAATAAGTAATGTGTTTATTAACATACTATAAAGAAATGTTAGCTTACATTATTCCGAACTATAACTTGTTACAAAATCCTATAATTCGGTAAAATTGTGTTCAATTTTTGTTTATAATATTCGTTTTAAAAATATGTGTTGCAATGTGATTTAATACGTAAGTATTCAATAATTTAATTTTGATTTTGTATATTTAATTATTATAAAATCTTTAAAATTAAAACCATAAATTGTATACATTTTTATCTTAAGTAAGCTATTAATTATTGTTATTTGTTAAAACAATTTAACTTCTAACACGATTATAAAACTAATTATGACACAAATTTATAGTGTTCGATATTCGATATTAATCGAAATTAAATATTCGATATTAAATATTTTATTTAAAATAGTTTAGACGAAATAATAACCCTTTCTGTAAGGCTTGGAATACCAATTGAAATTGATAGCGCAATTAAACAGCTAATTAACAATGTTGTTAAGGCAGCGAAATTGGCTACACCTAAAATACCAGCAAGTAGAAACCATGAAATCACCTACCCAATGGAAGTCAGAGAACTAGTAAAAAAAAAAGCGAAAAGCACGGAAAAAATGGCACTGAACGAGAGATTCTTCCGATAAAACTATTTGGAATCGCACTAGCAGACTCTTACATGATAAAATAAAAGAAGTCAAATACGAAGCATTTAAATCTTACTTGAGTTATTTTTCTGCAACGAAAGACACCGATTATACGCTGTGGAAGGCTACAAAACAAATGAAAAGGCCTAGAGCCTATGTACCACCAATTTGTCAAGAAGATGAATCATAGGCACGCTCTGGCCAAGACAAAGCTGAAACGTACGCACCTGGAACATGTATTCCAGCCGAACAATATCGTCTCTGAACTTGACACAGAACAGTGTCAACCATTGTCCGAAATACGTGAAAAGATAAAGCACTTCACACCAATAGAAATTGCAAAAGAAATCGATATGAATATCAATCTAAAAAAAAACATCTGGCTATGACCAAATTAACCCAAAAATACCGAAAGAGTTACCCAAAAAGGCGATGATTCACTTAACACACATCTTAAATGCTATTCTGCGTACAAAATACGTTCCTAAATATTGGAAACGAGCTCAAGTAATAATGATACTTAAACCAGAAAAACTAACTGAACAGATAACTTCATACAGACCGATATCGCTTCTCCCAAGCTTATCAAAATTATTCGAAAAATTACTTTTAAAACGATTAAAACCGATAATAGAAGCAAGACAGCTTATTCCTGAAAACCAGTTCGGATTCCGGAATAAACACTTAACAACCGAACAGGTCCATCGTGTCACCAACACGATAAACAAGGCACTGAAAGAAAAAATATATTGTTGTGGAGTCTTCTTTTATGTTGCACAAGCTTTTGATGAAGTTTGGCACAAAGGATTACTTATTAAGCTACAAGAACAGATGCCGCATACTTGGTGCGCACTCATCGAATCCTACCTATCTGATCGTCAGTTCAGAATCATTCACGAAAAAGCAATAACTGATTGGAAAAACATATCAGCTGGAGTACCACAAGGCAGTGTCCTCGGACCTATCTTGTACTTACTCTACACTGTCGATATTCTAACTAACAACTATTCAATGATAGCCATGTTTGCCAATGATACAGCAATATTGGCAACTGATGAATACTAGCAGACTGCGACTGATCATCTTCAACAACGTCTCCAACTGGACTAAGCGTTGAAAAATCAAAATGAATAGTAAAAAATCGCTGCACGTAAATTACACTAGCGTAAATGTGTCAATATCCCAGTATTTTTGAATCACCAGATCAACCCACAGAACGATTCTGAAAAATATCTAGGAATGCACCTCGACTCACGCTTAAACTGGAAACATCATGTTCGCCAGAAAAAACTGCAAATTAAAGAAAAATTAAGGAAACTTTATTGGTTGATCGGAAGACACTCCGAACTAGACCTTTCAAGCAAACGCCTTTTGTACGTAACGATAATTAAACCAATATGGACCTATGGAATACAACTGTGGGGTTGTGCTAGAAGGTCCAATATTGAGATAATTCAACGCTGCCAAAACATCGCCCTTCGTACTATTGTCGCAGCATACCGATACGACAGAAACGACATTATTCATCGAGATCTGATGATGACCTCTGTCCAGGACAAGATCACCAAGTTTTCCCGAAAACATGAGATACGACTAGATCAACACACCAATCCAGCTGCAATTCAACTACTTGACAATTCTCAAGATATAAGGCGTCTCAAACGCCGAAGACCATATGACTTAGTATAAAATATTAGACTAAGACCGGGATCTCTCCACTGGGAGTGATGACCCAAACACGTTATTGTATATATTTACCAAAATATTATTTTATATAGGTACTTATTATAACCGTTTAATACACAACTAGTACCAGTTAATCACTTCAATATATAAGTATACTTCTTGATTCACATAAATTATATTCGTAACATATAACGTTGTTTATCATATAAGACTTGGCAAAAAATGAATTACCAGGAATTACGGTTTAGATAAAGAAAAAAAGAGAGAAGAAAATGAATCTTAAAAAGAAGACTTTCGACGATTCCTATATCCAAAGTTTCCATGTGTCGAACTGATTCGACATTACTATATACTTCAATGGTATTCAAAGATTCTTCCAAAGGTAATTTTGAGGGGGATTAATAGCACTTTCATTTTAATAGTGTTCTAGAAATGTAAAAATATAATTTTCTCCCTCAATAATAATAAAATAATTATAAAACTTTTACACCAGTTGTTTTATACATATTAACTTAATATATAAACGACATTATTTATATTGATGACTAACTTATTTATTGATTTAATTAAAAAACGTTTTTAATAATCATATTTTATCTATTGTTAGATTTTAAAAAAAGTTTACATCTTCCATTTTTATTTTAAAAATGTAATATAAACATTTTCTCTTATTTCTCAATAAATTTATTTACTTGGTTAATTTTGTTAATAATTTAACATTAATATATTTCAATAAATCATTAACTATAATATAATCTTTTGTATAATGCTATAGATAAGAGGTTTAATCATTATATAATTCCTATCAAAATATTCGTTTTTATTCATCAGTTACTTAAAAAAGACAATACTTCATTAGTATATTGTTTTCAAAAATATTTTACCTAGAGTATATTATTTGTTTGTATATTTCTACTTGTATGGTTAAATATTATAAACATAAGAATATGAATTTATTAAGAATTATTTAAATAGTTCCTCTACTTTTGATTAAAGTTAATGTAATACAAAATGTATACATAGCCAGCACACTTTTAGACAAAACCAAATGAAAACAATCCCACGCACGTATGTGTGTGTGTTGGGGAGCTGGGGAGGGAGTTTATGAGTAAAATTTCTCATTTTCATGTACGTGCGGAAAGTTGGTTGCGTTGTGTACAGGTGCAATCCGGTCGATGTCAAATATTACACGTTGTATTAATATAATATTTCCTTGTAGTTACATTCGTCGACAAACCGTGTAGCTATGATAGCATATAGAGTATATGGTTTGTATAGCTTGTATAACTCTTGGCGGATAGTTGGTATTCATATCACGATTTCTTCGCGCGTACATACTCGAGAAGACGCAGAGAAGAACTTGCGTTGTGTGTGTATGTGATGGACGGTAGTATGCGTATGCACAGTGTTGTTATTATAAGCAATGTATTTCATCAAAAAGTAAATCGTACAATAAAAACGCGTAAAAACTAATTGTTGAAAAAAAAAATTCTTGTATAAAACCCATTTACCACGCCGACTGCACAGTCGTAATTATAATTATAAATGTATACTTATGAGTAAATAACGTATTATACTATGCATATATGCGTTAACGTATAAGCAAAATATAATCATGAAACCGTACGGTGAAAGTTTTATTTATAATTATTTATTTATTTATTTTTTTTAATATTATACATAAGTATATCCAAGTGTAATATGTATATCGTACATTTGAATGATTAACATAGAGTTTTATCATGTTCACTAAATACAAGTACGTATTCTAGTATTTATGTACGACTTAGTATGTATAGGAACTATTACGATGGTTGGAAGGAAAACGCGATTCTTGAGTATAAAGTTTAACCATTCCGCGAAGCATGAAAAAGCAACAGCAGTTTGTATTCTTGTTGCAGGCCGCGGAAAAATATTTGTAGAAATTGTGTGTAATAATATGTGTTAATATTTTATTATTACATACAATTTCTAGACTGGAACGGAAGCATGGGGATACATAATTTAGCTGCTCACACATTTAGTGTGCACAGTGCTCGTAGTATTCCCGAGACGACGATTGAGTACGTAGGTTACTCGTATTAAAAAAAACCCATGTTTTTTCTTTCGATTCCGCAGGACACTTCTTGATTATAATTGAGCTCTCGCACAATCACGTTACACATGAACAAAAAGAAAAATCAAAAAAATTGTTTTCGTAACGCGTAATATTGCGATGTAATAACGAGCTGTTTCCGCGTAGCATTTAATTATTCGACCATACGTAACAAGTCAAATTTCCGACCGCGCAGGAGTACTACATTATATTCACGCGTAGTTAATCTAAATCTGAAGCTCTTAAATCTCGGCGGGGGACGAACGTAATCGTTTGAAATCATTACGCTCGCAGGCTTCGCAAAACAATTACGAAGTGTGTACCTATTTAAAATTATGTATATATCATATGTACGTGAAAACCGTGCATTTACGACATGGGGATAAACTATACGCGCATATTAATAAAATATTAATGATCTTTACAAGTTATAGTTCATACTATATGTATACAGCTATTTGTTAGCTCATGAAAACCATTATTGTTCAATAAAATACAAACAATATTAAACTTAAATATTAAACTGAATATTACATGCTCCTGGTGTTAATCGTATTATATGATTTGTTGGAATTTGAAATCATCAGAAAACGGTTTTTATCTAAGTTTGAAATAATAAATTATAAGTACACATTATATTTCAATATATCTTATGGAATCACGACATTGGGGTGACAACCATCGGGCAGAACGATTACGTATCCGACGGCCAACGGGCTGAATAGATTATAGTTCATAAAATCTTTTTCAATATATTATAAGTGTTCAATATTTTTAAATTTTAAAAAGATAAAAAAATTATTCTTTAATATTCGTAGACATAATATTAACTCAAATATAGTTCTTCCCGTACAACAATACTGTATAGTGTAATAATATTATTTTACATATTATGTAAAATATCTTCAGCTGAGTAAAAACGGTAAGGTATTACATGCTTTTAACGAGAATTAGATGCTGTACCCAATGCTGGATCTAGAATATTTGTCGCCCGGGACAAATACAATTTTTGCGCCCTATTTCACCTCTTCCCTTAAACTCACAAATTATTTACCAACATTTATAATAAGTAAGTAAATACGAGTAAGTACTGTGCCTTTGAAAGGGCCCGTCATCTCAGCTTTTTATTGAAAAATTATTTTATAATGTCATTTGCCGTAGCATAAGATGCAAATTTTAATATTTTTATTGTACTAAAGTATGTATAAGTAGTATGTATCTTGGTCAAACAAGTGTAAGAGGGCCTGGAACCGATCAGCCCCAGGGCCCTCAAAAGCTCTCGACGGCCCTGTGTATACCTATATAGATCAGGTTTTCCGAATGTATAATATACTCGTATAACTACACAAGTATTTGTTAAAATTATCGATTGTTAAAATTTGATATTTCATTAAAAATAATTATTAGTTCAAAGGAAATTGATAGCAATGGTTGAGACGTGTGAAATAAACTTTTACAATTCTAATTTAAATATAGTCAAAATCATTAGATATTAAGGCACCCCTGAGTATACGGCGCTCGGGGGCAAGAACCACCGCTCGCCCCCCACCTAGATCCGGCATTGGCTGTACTTAAGTACAGGGAAACATAAGAGAAATAATATGTGTTTTGTTCTCAGACTAGAGATTTTTCGCAAGCAAATATTCATGGGATTCCGTTCCCTTTCTAGAAACATCTTAAACCACTTCATGGTTTAAAATGTAGAAACAATTAATTTCAAAGTGACAGCCGAATTGCAATTATTAGTTTACTATACATTCTGAGATTAGTGTAGATTTTTGATAAATATAAATATAATTTTTATAGTGATATCAGGAAAATCACAGATGGATCACGAGGGTAAATTTTTATTTATCTTTACATTTTTATTTTCCATATTATTTTCTTGTTCAAATTGATAAGTATTATTATAACCCAGTAAATCGTTTGTGAAAAATTTTTCAGTTTATGTGAAATAAAATAGTTAAATAAAATCTTTACTTATTTCGAAAAACATAATTAAATGTATAATAAATGTATATAATTAAATAGTTGTCATCAGAAGTCTAAAAGATTAAACTATTTGTATTACTAAGACAAGTGATAAAATTATTTGAAGTGTAAATAAATGTAGAATATGTGAGAAAAATTGTGGCAAAATGTTCAACAACTAATAAGAATAAAATACATAATACAATAATTACTTGTATATTATTCTCTAAACATAGCATTTGGTTCACACGTTTGAAAGGATCTCATGTCATATGTATAAGTAAATCTTGTAAAAAGTTAACTTTATAACAAGTAGGTACCTATACAGTTTAAAGTTAAAAGTTTTTTTTTGGATATATTACTATATGACTGGTAAAATAGAACGCCATTAAATTATTTTTATCGATTTTGATACTATATATTATTCTGTAAACAATACATTTTTTAACAACCTGAATTAAGCCAGGATCTGTCTACAGTCGTGTTTCGGTAAAGCCCGATTTATAACACTCGAAGAAACCTGTAACATCAATGACAATGACAATGATGGATGATCTACTGAGATTAGTATGCTCGGTGCAAGCATGGATAATAGAGGATTTCAACATTTCATAAAATCCGTATATAAACTAATTTATTATACATATATATATCACTAGAAATGGATATTTAAAAAAAAAAAATTCGCCTCTAAAAATCAAGTAAATCTTCTCGTACGATGACCAACGTATTTATGCAGTGTATGTGCTTTGATTTCCTATTATATGTATAGTAATATCTAAATATCTAAAATATCTAAATAAATATTTATTAAGATCAACATTTTTAAACTCGATACGTCTGTATGATTATGAAAAAAAAAAATTAATTTGCCAAATAATTATTATTATTAATTACTATGTGTAAATGATTTCCTCATCAATGCGTTCTTTAAAAATGACTAAATCCTATGTCCATTACTATGCGGTTTTACTATAAGTACGTGTTAAATTCATTTTTAGTTTAAAAGTCCTTAAGCCCGAAACGAGTGCATTAAACGAGTTTTTTCGGAAAATTCGTATACACAATATTGAACAATGGATTTTCATTGTTTTACTTAGTGGAGATATTTATATCTTCCAATATAATAATTATTTATTCCGAAAATTCGCAATCATAATTAAATGAAATTATAATTCGGGAGATCTTAAGATAGTGTTAAAACTATTAACATAACGTTTAAGATTCATGTAGATTTATTCATTAGGGTGTAGTGTTTCTTAAAAACTAATAGTCATCAGTGATTTGAAGGTTCGGATTTGAAGGCAAATGCCTTTCTTTTATTAATCATAATAGAAAAATAATTTTTACACAAAAATGTGTTTCATTTAATTTCTTAGACGGTGGACCTTTTTTTTTTTTGCCTTTTTTTTTGCCTTTTTACTTATAAATGCCTTTTTGCCTTTTTTTACCTTTTGTACTTATAAATGCCTATTTTGTGTTTAATTTTTCAGTTGATTTTATAATTTTATACACAGCTTGCATATTATCGCTACAAATAGGTTTTATTATTCGCAATATTTATCGATATAGCTTATCAAAATACATGGTAGTCAATTTTTTTTTTAATACCAACTAGTTGAATTTGCATTAAATTAACTGGTATAACTCAAGTAAGTTAATATTTAAAATTGTTTTTAACTAAATCTTAGGACAAACCTGGTTAAAGAAAAAGGTACCTAATCTATTTATACAAAATAGCATAAACTTAATGTAGTTTAGTATTCATGCTCATTTTTAATTTGTATTTTTCTCAAAATGTATGCATTTGAAAGTGTTTACAAAATGTTCACTATTTTATTTTGTAATATATTTATGAATTGCTTTTTTATATAAATTAAATGCCTTTTTTTACATTTTAAATGCTTTTTTTATTGATTATATTGCCTTCAAATCCGAACCCTAGTCATCACTATTTTAATAATAGAAATAATCTAATTTGTTATAAACAATATAATTTTGTTTTATCCTAGAATTCAAGAATACAAGAATACGATTGGTGTCTAATATAAACTAGTCCTTGTATAAACAAGGCTAAAAATAATATACATTTTATAATTATTGCAGAAATGATCGAAGTAAAAATAAAAAGTAAACACAAATTGGTTTATTAATTAAATTCTAAATGTTTGCTAATTTAATTTCAAAACTTATTAGCGAATTTTGGATGAAATAATAATATAAATTCTAGTTATTTAAAATAATAATATTTAAATTTACATTATATTTAACAGTTTCAACTTAAAACTATTGAATCGACGTACAAATAAATATTAGTTTAAGGTTTTAATTTTCGAAGAAAAGTTTAATTGTTTATTGTTTTGCTAACATCTTTAACGATTTTAAGTGAATTCGCTTGTGTAAACCCAGTTTTTAGAGCTACATATGCTATTGTATATTTTATAGTTTTAAAAATTTGGACAGTAAATCATACAAATTATTTCAACGAATATTATACTTTGTTCTACGTATTCCAACTGTATAAATATAATGATTTACATTCAAACGAACAATCCATGTTTAATTTCTACCGTACATAATGATGTGATGATTTTTTTTATAAATGATGTTATAATACCTGCCCAGTTTTTTTTCTCTTAAAATATCAATTCCACAGTTTATTCACTTTCTTTTTATAAATATGCGGTAAATACTATGGTTTCATACGAACGCATTGTTGTGAATGTAGTTAAAGTCAATTGAGATTTATTATAATGAATATACGTGACACGTTCCAGATGGTCTTTAAGTTACAGTGTCGAAAAACGTATTTTTTGTCGACGGTAGAAAAAAAATTAAGACGAAAATTATAATAATAAAAACAGAAAATTGTAATTTATTCTTATGCGACGCCCTCTTAACACCTTTTGGGGGATGAGGACGTCGAGAGAAACGGTGATTTACGCCACTCTTCCGCACTTTGCCCGCGATATAGCGTCTAGGTGGTCTTTGTCTGACAACTTTGCGTCGACGCTTGTCGAAATTACGCTGCTTTAATAACTAAACGGCAAATGTTTACGAACAACACCGCCACCGCTCCTACCGAAAGATTTTGAATAAATCATCATTTAAGCTCGCCGTTGCGTCGAAGGTCTGCACATTAAGTTTGTGTGTATATATGCATAAAACACGTTTCACAGTATAATTTTGCTTTTTGTGTAAATATAAATATTCTAAGCCATATAATGAGCGTGTATACGTCGTACATATAAAAGCAATTTTAAAAATTGCATTTGTCTCCACAAGTATTATCACTCAGCTGTGTGAATGTTAAATATAATGAGATATCAATGCGTAGAATTGCGTCGACTAGAAATCGCTTTAAACGTGATGCGTGCGAGTATACTTGTGCATATTTAGGAGATAATTTGAATTATTTTGTTTCTTAAGAGGGATACACATATTTACATTTAACCTAATCATGTTATGCAACATGTTTATCAATAGATAATATATAACGAAATCAAGTGTAATTTTACATCTTCGTATCTATACAATCTCTACAAATAATAATAATAATAATAATACATCCTCAGTACTGTTTATTTATATATCAACCCGTTCACGTGGTACTTGTATACTTATAGATACTCAATATTTTATGGTTATTAATTTTTTTTAACCCTCTCGAAAACTATTATGTTCACGCAACATTCAATATTAATTTTAAGTTTTTTTTTTTTTTATATATATATTAAAACTTACAAGTGAAAATAAATAATGTATATTAACAATGCAAACAAAGGGATAGTGCTATGCTATATAAGTTCACAGTCTAATATTACTAATAAGTCATACAGCCTATAACATATATATACACTATACAACGTTATTCACTGAACAGCACACATACAGATACACACACACACACACACAAACACACACATGACCGGTTTACAGTTGATTTATCTACACCACCGCCAGATGCTTTAAATTTCGGGTATACACAGTGCACGTGGATTGCGTCCAAATTATGTTGACTGTTATTATTATATTATACGATCATTGTTAATATTATTAATTTTCGCCGCATTCATAATAACTGCACAATCGAAACTTAACTCGTGAAAAGCCCGCAAGTCTAATAAAACAATTTAAATATTTAAATATGACGATAAAAGCAATATCATCCATAATAATCATTATTGTATATATATATATATATATATATATATATATATATATATATATATTTTTTTTTTTCAGTTCATTATATTAACAGCATTGGATAAATAAACAAGCAGATAAATTATTTGTTTACAATAAAGTATAATATGTCAAATTTAATTTAAGAGCATTTAATTTTTAATTTTTTACTAATTGTTCGAACCCGAATAATACATTCGGAACTTATAAGACAATTATTATGTTGTACCATCATAAATGAAATAATGGGTATGTGGTCGATCCATGGGTTCCATTAAACCACAAACCGCACAATAGTTAAATAAGTATAATACTATTATGCATAATCGTACTCAAATAATTAATACGATATTATAAGGAACCGCTGTAGGTTATTTTTCTTACTACAGTTATACATTGTAGGCCACGGACTAATAGCATATTTATGTGCATATAATAATATCTTCGATGTATTTTCTTTCCTCAAAATCGCGTGTCGCTCCCATCGTGCCCCATACAGTAATGTACACACAAAATAATTTATTACAATATTGTTCGTGTTCGGTTATAGTCGTTATTAACAACTCGATGACGACAGCTATATGCAAATACGTGTTGCACGTTATAGGACGCATACCGGCATATCTACTTCGTTTCGTCGTTAAAAACATGTGTTACCGTTTACTTATCATTACACCAGACGAGTGTTTACATATATACGATATACTTGCATAGTGCATGCGTGTATAAACGCAGACTTTATCTATACATTACAATATAGGCGTACATTATACAGCCGAACCTTTGTTTAACAAACTTGCCGGTTTTTAGAATAAAATTAATTTAAAAGAAGTTTTGTTAAAATTAAGTACAATTGTTTTTATAAAAAACTTTTTTATATCGTACAAAATGTATGTAATTATATGTAAAGTCTAACACAAGTATGTCAAATAATGTATATATTTTTCATCCATAAAATATTATTATTATTATTATTCTACGGTATTAATATTAATCAATAACATTATTAGTTATATATATATATATATATATATATATATATATATATATGATGGCAAGTACATTATGTTGTGTATATTTAATCTTTTTTTTTTTTACCCTTTTTTGTCGAAGAACTATTTTTTATCCTATTAAATAACTTTCGTAATTATTATTTTGATTATATTTAAAGAATAAAATTCATGGTAATTTTTGGATATGCTGAAATTCACGAAGAATATACATAGAATAGGTATGTCAAAAGAATTCTTTTATTTTCGAAAATGTATTTTGTCATACTTTAAAAATTATAAAATATAAATATTACTATAACGTTATAAACTTAATGATAATATTAAACAAATAAGAAATTAAATAGAAATTTTTTTCGTTGTTTAGTAAAGTTTTTTAATAAAAATTTCATTATTCCAAAAAAACAACTCGTTAAGTATAGATTCGACTGTACATTTGGACAACATTGTAACACCATGAACCGCACCGGGAATTACGTAAAATGTGTGTATGCAAGATGCAAGTCTCAATAAAAGATCCTAATTTTATATCAACAGTACTGCAGCGTTGGTATAAAAAAGTTAAAACTAATGGGGGAAAATTAGGCTCAACGGCCAAAGCATTAATTCATAATGTGATCACTAACCCTCCAGAAAAATATTTCACTGTCCACGCACAAACCATTCCAATTTCTATAAACATCTAGAATCTAGAATCTAGACAACCCGAATTTGTATTCAGTGATACTATTTTTTTCTTATACTTATTATATGTACAATACGTATACAGTACGTATACTTCAACAGCTAACTGTTATTTTTCACCAATATTTGAGTTATTTAAAAAAAAATAAAAATAGAAATGTATAATAATTAATTTACTGTCATATCATTAATGTGTATTTCAACAAAAACAAGTCATTGAGTCTGGGTGCAAAAAAAAAATGATTGTTTAATAGGTATCAAATAATATATACTGCGGCAAATTGTTGGTGCCTATAGCCGTAAAAAAGATAAATCCGCCCCTGCGTAACATATAAATACAATTTCATAAATAATGAATACCTGCAATAATATTACTATATTAATATACAGTATTTATTAAAACGCGATCAAAATTTAGTAAACACACTATGTCTCACACTATTGGTCGGTTAATGATTGACTTTTATTGAGAATTAACTTCAGACAAAGTAAATTACATTTTAAATTTTTTTTCACCGATAATTCAATAATATTATGTTTCCAAAAAAAGTATAAAATTAGAAATAACATTTTACTTAGTTTCGAGTTTTACTAAGTTATTTTTTTCCGCCTATGTTTTTAATTTAATGTGGCTTTTTTTTACCCTGCAGGTCAGTGATGAAATTTTTATTGTTGAAATATTAGTTATTCTTATAATTATAAAAGCAGTCAATGGCTCAGCATAAAATAAAGATTTTACCATTTAGCAACAAGTTATTTAAGTTTAAATATTACTATATTCATTATGTAATTATTTTTACTTATAAGTTATTATTTATTTAATATGGGTAGTTAGACGTGTTGTTTTATATCTACTAATTGGAATAAGACTCGTAAAGAAAACTTTTGTGTAAACGAATTATATTTTTAATAGTCATTAAACTACTCTGTATTATTACTTCACGAACGTTCATGGACGTTCTTGATATACATAAATATTAGTAAAGCCCATCGCCCTGAACACGTGAACAAAATGTTATCAATTACCTAGAAAGAGTTTCACATATCCATTACTACGCACTATTATGTTATTATTTTTCCAGAGGATGGAAATTGTTGTCGTCTTAAAACACTAAATATTTTAATTATTATATTTTACTAATGATATTTTATTTTTGATAATTGTATACCACGTAATGGCGTTTTATTATCAGGGGAGACCGGGGGCAAAAGTAACATTTTGCACTTAATTCCATATTTAATAAATTGTTTTACGTACGGTTTCTTGAAAAATTGTGGTCAGTCGTCTATGTATAAAATCGGATATGCTATTCTAATATTTTCATTTCTTCGATTAACTTATTTTGTAAAAGTCTTAATATTTATCGATCGATAATTTGAATATTGAATACAGTATGATAAATTACATACTTTACATTTTCAGAATATCATAGGTGATTCTTGTTGTAAGATAAACATCTCTTTGGGATAGTTAACTAGTTCTAAAAATATGTTTCATTAAATATGCATTTATTTTTGCTTATAGATTATGATCTAAAACAATAGTATATTTTTCAATCTTTCTGCGGTAAAGCTAGTAAAATTTATGACGAGAATGGTCAATAATTAAAAATTCAAGGCAATGATTTTCCGATGAACCAAATTATGAGGGTTATTGGTTTTTTTTTTTAAACGCTATTCTACAGTTAAATTTGGCGTTAATAAAATAACAATTTAAATGATAAAGTATAATTAAACTGAATCAAAACATAAAAGTGAACAAATAAAGTGAATTAATATAGTAGGAAATACGTTTTTATTGCCAGTGGCAGAGTACACCTACATGCAGCTATGCGGCAAACGTTTAGTACACATTGTAATATTGGCTTTCCCAAAATTGTATGATATCTAATACTTTTAATTAAACCAAATTCAATATGTATCTGATATTATTATCGTGCAGTACATAATACGCAGATCAAACGGTTTGTTAGCTCAAAGACTGTTAAAATATTGCATCGGATGCATGCACTATTTTAATTAGATATACAACTGAATGACTTATTAACTTTACGGACCGCAACTAATTAATACCGTATGTAAACACATTTCTGTATACCACATATACTAAACCACACGAGGGCAATATGTACACATGACGAAACATCGCTGGATATTTAATTCGAAATCATTTCTATTAAAACGTATAAACTTCTAAAGCATTTCATACCGTACAAGTAATTACACCATACGTGATACACGCGTATAAATGTATACCTATATATAATTTTTTTTCGAGTAACTATCTGCTCTCTTTTTTTATTGCTTCATTCCACGTACACAATAGTAATGGGAAGTAAGAGAATCGGATCGTTCACTACTAAATATGTTAATACGCAATGACATATTTATGGCCTTTTTTTAAATTATGTTTACATGATAAGTACGACGCATTTCCCGGTATTAGAAACTTTATTAGTGTAGTGTAATAAATTAAATAATTATGCTACATTAGTTGCTATGTAGTATATAAATGAAAAATAGATCGAAACAAGTGATTTATATACCTTGAAACAGAAATTGTGATTGTGTTACATGATTTATCTTGAATTAAATAGAAAACATTTTTGAATGCTAATTTCCAGCATATAGTGAGCGGAAAAAGAGTAAACAATTTTCAGCAGTCCTCACACGAATCCGTAAATGCACAGCTGCTTATATTGTAATAGATCGTTGTTTGTTGGAGTACTGTAGTATTTAAAATGCGATCCATTCTTATAGTAATATTGCTACATAAGTACATACATATAGATTTATGTACATATGTATATATCTATATCTTACAACAGTGTAACTACGTTTAAATACTGTGATAATTTTGGTAATAGTTCGGTAAAATCAATTCGGTAGTTGGTTCTATGAAGTTTTTTCCATGAGTTCTAAAAACTCAAACCGCCACTGATAGCACCGCAGTGTGGTGTACCCTTGCCGGTCGATCAATGGGAAAGGAATGGATTTCTGTAGCATATTGATGAAAATTTAATCGAAAAGTATACTTTGTGTACCCATAATCTGTCTAAATACTTGAAATCATCTAACTATATATCTTGTTATGGACGAACGGACTGCAAAAGTTTCAACGGAAAAATATATTAACATCTATACATGACCAGAAACGTATTAAAGAATTTTGCGCCCTAGGTAAAAAAAAAAAAAAAATTATTATAGTGAAACTATGCATTCTTCGCTACACTAATAATCTGAAAGATATGCACACTAGGTATACATAAAAAATACATTTATTGAATCACTTATTACGTAATTATAGTAGGTATATTTATTATTATTTATACAAAAACCTTCAACGAGTTAAGCGACAACATTTTAAAAAAAAATCCCTTAATGTATAAAATGATCTAGGTGCTGTATTATATTAAAATTGTCTTCAAAATTTTCCACCCTTTAAAATTTACCGCCCGCACCCAAGCTTTTCTCACCCCTCCCCCCACCTCATAAATATATCTCTGCATATGACGGCTTATAGCGCATCTAGGCGCGACTTGCCGGCTATACAAATACACATAATAAAAACATAATATTATCCAATTATTCACAAAAACATGGTTTTACGTTTAACGCATTACGCCGCGCAATGTGTTGATGTGTGTACCGTCGAAATAACTATAATCAGTGGCCGACAATGGTAGTCGATTAAAAAAAAAAAAAATCCATGAATATAATACATGATCGATGACGACGAACGCCGTAATCTCTTATTCGAGATCACCCGCGGCGTAACCACGATAATAATAATTAAAATAAAGTCACGCTCGTTTGCCCGCTAACCATCTCTACAAAGCAGCGCCAAGACATCATTTGAACCTGTAATTAGACTACCACTCGCGGCTACGCGCTATCCAACACATTATTATTACTGCGTCGTGTGATTATTATATGGTACACGCTTGCGATACACCGTAACAAACATAGACGAACTACTATCAACGGTAGTTTGAAATAGATGCATCGTATTCCCTCTTGAACTTTGACTTGTTTGCATTACATGTGCGGACACTTACAAGAAGAAAAAAAATTATAAGGCCTCATAAAAAATGTGCAACGTTCAACTGTACTATCCTCTCTTTGTGCAATGTACGTTGGTGACATGTATTTGTAAAACATTGCAGAACACAGTGGCGCCCAGACAGGTTAGCGAGGGGTGCAACTGCATGTGCTTTCGTGGGGGGTGGGTGGGTAGGTATAGTCCCTATGGTTATAGGTACCTAAAAAAAGTATAGGAGTCTAGTTATTTTAAGTGAATTTCACTTACAGATAACAGTTCAATAATATAACATTTTGATTTTAAACAAAAAAAAAATTGGGTGGGTGGCTAACTTTAGATAGTTGCATGTGCTCTCAAAATACCTCTGTGCGCCATTGGCAGAACATCATACAAAACATTATACTGCTGTACATATAGTTCAAATTGCACACATGTTTTTAAACTACATTTTAAACCACAAATGTATAACATTTCTATGGGTGTGAAATGAACAAATGTATTGTATTGAGAAAAAATACGATAAAATATTGATGTTTTATAATACAAGTATTGTTCCGGAGAATCGGCTGAAATGTTATTACGCGCTTACTCGCCGATGAAACGAAATGCACATCATACGAATGCTGCGCGCGTGTAACAAAACTCGAGAACGAAAAATAAGGGCCCAGGACGGCGCGCGTTAACGTGTGTACGTTAACACGTATGGGAACCCGTAGGCCGTGGACGGTTGTGCTGATGGCGGTAATATACGTACGACGAACGCGCGTTCGGCGTGAATCGGAAATACGTTTCTTAAACGATATTCTAATTCGAACATCGTGAACGAAAAATCGTTATTACGAGTACACGCAATGGATGACAATATTGTTCGTATGCCGTAACATGTTGCAGGATTCACCTCTGTACAATCACACGGAAAACCGTTTAATTTTTATACAATATTCCTAAGTACTGCGATAATAATGATGTACGATTAATATAATAATACAAAATATGATATCGTTTTACTGGTCGCTGAACCCAAAGTACTATTGTTCTCGAAAAAACATGATTCTAAATTAAAGATGGTGGATCAGTTTATGCTTCTAAAAATGGTCAATATATTAGAAGAATTGAATTTCTTATTGAAATAGGTTTCGATGTTATTACTTTTGCACAAAAAAAAAAAAAAAAAATACATCAGTGGATGAGTAAATTACATTAAAATACTTGTGTGATATTAAATTATAATCAGTTATTATGCATCGAAAATTTCAAATATCTCTAAATAGCTCTTATTTCTTTATATATTTGAAAACAATGAATTGTCTTTAAAATATTAATATAATTATGCAAAAAATATTTTTAGTCGATTAATTTATTTTATAGAACACACCCCAATAACAATTACTTAAGTATCGTTTAATTTCATTTCATTTAAATACCCGATTTCGTCAACATTTTCTTTTCTTATGTTCATATATATTTATTTTGAAGTAAATCGGTAAGAAATATGTATGAGGAACTTTGTAATACATTTTATTTGGATTATTTTATCAAACTTTTTTTTTTTACAATTTATAAATAATCTGTATCATAGGTAGATACAATAATAATATATGATAAATGTTACGATTGCTTAGACATTAGAATTTTGTTGAAAGAACTCATGCATTGATGACACCTTCTGTTGGTTAAATTAATTTAACCAAGTAAACCACGACATCTTTTAAGCTTCAAGTATCTCGAAAGATATCGTGGGAGTAGCCAAGATTTTAATAAGCTGATTTGGATGATTATTTAAACGGTTATGAAATCTTATATAAAAGATTTTTGCTTTATAATCCATTGATTTAAGATTTAAGTCGGTATATAGAGTATAATTTAACACGTATATTGGAGCATTCATTAGTTTTTTGAGAGCGATTTTTGAAAAGTCTGATTTTCATGACATTTATCTTTTTCGCGTTGCCTCAAAGTTAAAGCCCATAGGTCCATAATGATTTAAATAGTGTTTTGTTTATAAGCAGTTTAATTCTAATGAAGGTGTATTTATATTTGAACATACGAACATTAATCCAGAGTAAGATCCAGGTACTTAATTTTTGAAGAGAGAAGTTTTTGAAAACTCTAAGACAAAGAGTATGCCTGAGAGCAGAGCCGAGTTTAACGGGTGGCAAGGGGAGCAATTGCCCGGGGACGGCAAATTTTATGATATTTGATGAGGCGGTAAAATTTTGAGGATCAACATAAAATAAAAAATATATAATTATAATTTTTCTTGTATGACTGTATAACTATAAAACATATAATTTCGTTCATAAATATCACGAAAAAGCCGCAATCTACCGCTGCATGTTACAAGGCGATATTTAACTAAGAATTAATTAAGAACATGTTCTGGTTGTACTGTTATCGTATAAACTATTTTCGTCAGTTCTGTGTAATAGCTGGCTATGTATACAAAATCAATATAACATAATCTGTTGTGCGAGTTTACAACGTATGTAAAACAAATACAAAACGTTAGTCGAACCGTTTTACACGATATCCAATCACTATGCACGGTAAGAGATTGAAGAATAATAATCAGACGATGGAGAAACAAGGAATTCGCGGTACCATCAAGCACGCGTCAAATCTCGCCGTGAACCCTCCAAAAGTACAGTTGGTGGCGGCGACACGTACAGCCACGATGACGGATCGTTCGGAAAAACCTTTGGCCACCGCGGACGACGGCCACAGGTGCAGGCTGTTCGTGGGCAATCTGCCGAAGACAAAGACGGAACAGGAGATATTCGACGAGGTGCACCGCGTAACGTGCGGCCGTCTGGTGCGCGTGTTCACGTACAAAAACTTTGACAGTCCGTCGATGCATCGGGGCTTCTGCTTCCTGGACTACGGGTCGGCGGCCGCGGCCGCGAACGCTAAGCGGACGCTGTCGCAGTACAAATTGTTTGGGTGCAAGACGACCGTGGACTGGGCGGAACCGAAACCGCGGTCGGACGCGGACACGATGGCCAAGGTGCGCGTACTGTTCGTCAAGCAGTACGGTGGCGTGCTCGACGAACGCGTGCTGGCCCGGAAGTTCGGTCGGTACGGGACCGTGGAGCGCGTGAAGAACCTGAACAACTACGCGTTCGTGCGCTTCAAGCGGCGCGAGGACGCGCAGTCGGCAATGTACGCGCTGGACGGTTCCCAGGACGTGGCCACGGGCGTGCGCATCGACGTCGCGTGGGCCAAGTCGCCCGCGGACAAGCAGACGCGGCAGCAGATGTTGCGCGACCGGGAACGCCGGTTACAGAAGTCTGTGCCGCGGCCACCGGCACGCGTTGTCTCCGCGTACAACGGGCGCGCGGCCACCACCGCCGCCGCCCTCGCTCCAGCCGCCACGACTACACCGAGTACGATCATCGCTGTTACGACTTCGGGCCGCGGCAATCGTGCGACTGGTGTACGTCCCATACCGCCGCAACGTCCACAGCCGAACCCGAAGCCACGTCTCACCAGCACTGCAGGGACAGTCCGCGCCGGTTCGTTAAAGGGTGCACGACTAGATCGTGGGATCAGTTGAACTTTTCAACAGAATTTCCACGAGCTGCGCCAAACACGATTGACATCAATAGTGTTGTGCAGCCGTTTACGTTTCACGATATTTAATATAGTTCTAACTTTGGTTTAGTGTTGAAAAAAAAAAAAACAATAAAGAAAAAAAAATATTTTTTCAAATTCAATTTTGGTTTTCTATAATTTCGTAAACTCGACGCGAGTGTTCAATTAATCGAAACACGAATTATTACGTTTTCATACGTATTTTGAAGTGGTCACTTATCAAATATCATGGCACCCGTTGTAATCCTTACGGGAGGCAAGGGGAGGGGGGCCCAATTGCCCCGGGGCGGAAAATTGTAGGGTGTTTGATGGGGCGGCAATTTTTTTAGTTGTACTTTTATTGTATAAAATATTTTCGGTATTCCTGTACCTACGTTTTTTCCTCAAAAATAGTCGGTTACAAGTAAATCATAATATTTTATCTCGGCAGACGGAAAATTGCACTAAGTTTTTAGTAATGTGAAATATGTTATTCGGTATTTTGGTCACAAAAATGTCTAAAATATCAAAGTATTTACGGAAGACAAGGACCAATACGTTGGATCAGGTGAAGTTAGTAGCTAGTATGTACAAGGTAACTTTACATATTTTTGAGTTTGAAAAGTTCTTTAGGGTGTACCTAATGGATTTTATACGCGACATCCCCATGACTGGTATTTTGCGTTGAAATCACCGTCTATAATAAAGTTTTTATTAAATGTGTTAAAGTAGTCTGAGAATTATATGTTAGCAACGTTATGTCACGTTGGGAGTAGGGGTGAATATACAGTAGCAATGATAAGTGGTGTATTATTTATCTTTAGATTGATAACATAAGATTGAAGAAAAACTCGAGAAAAATTGGGTAAGGGATAAAATTCAATAGTGTATTTAACAAAAATAGCAGCACCACCATGTGCGATATTATCAGGATGATTTGTTTTTATTAAAGTATAACCAAAGATATGGATATACGAGTATTTGGTGAAATGAGTCTCGGAAATGAGGGCAATATCAATGCTTTTGTTGTTTAGTATGGATTCAAGTTCATAAACATGTTTTTTAAAGTCCATTAGCATTAAATTATAATACTAAGAGCGAACTGTCAGTGACGAAATTATTATAGTTATTATTAGCCTTTATTTTCTAAGGAGCTTGGAGATTACTTTAGTCAATAGAGCTATTAATATATTTGTGATGACCAGCCAGTGTTTGAATTACTTGTATTTGTATCCGTTGTTGTAATTAAATTATCGTAATTATGTTGATTAGAATTACGGGGGAATTGATTGATTATGTTATTTATATAATTATCATTAGCATTATTTATGTTTATATATGAATTTCATTTTGGCATACCTTATAATGAGAAAGGTAATTAAGCTTTATCGAAGTTATCATGTGTTATCGTATGGACCTTTGACACGCGACATACATAATAATTATAAGCAATGCTTATATTTAAAACCCAAACAAATTCGTCATACGTTAACTTATTTGAATTTTTTTAAAAGTAAAAACAATTAACACTAGTGAAAATACTGTATTTAAACTGGAAATAACAAAACAAAATAATATAAACAAGAAAAAATGGTAAAAAAAAAAAACGGTTCTTTCGTTATGGTATATTATTGAGCATTAATTTTACGTATGAAGCGCGTGTTTATCAGACTACCGCGAGACATTTTATCAAACTAAAATGATTCTATCAATATTTTACAAAAAAATCCAAGCAAATATGAAAATTTCTAATACCTAAAAAAAAAGAAAAAATATAAATTAAATAACCGCTCAAAAGTACCTAGAAGAGGCACCATTTCCTATTTCCTATATTACGCGATTGTGATAATTGGAGTAATCCTTCTGGTCGAATCGTGTACAAAGATACAAAAAAAAATAAAAACCCAATGGTAAAACGAAAACATTCCTCATTTCACTCGGAATCTAAAATATCAGCGACCAAGTACACGACCCGATCAGCGAACAGCAACGTGCTCCTCCTAGAACGAATATTATTCACATTATTCGTCCGCCACCGCTACCGTTACGTACGCTGCACGCAACGTAACAGACATGCGCGCGTGAAACACAGATGATTTATGGTATAGCACGCGCTTTGTTGCGGTTTCATTTAACGCGTGTCTTATGCGTACATTTATTTTGTGTGTAGCGTTCGCGTGTATTCGTATAATATTTGTATCGCAAACATATGAATCGAAATAGCACACGGGGCAAGAGGGAAAAACGCAGAACACTACAGGTACGAAGCCGGTCGAAATGAATGTTGCTCGTCTTTGAAAATCACGCATGCGTTTGTGTGTGTGTGTGTGTGTGTGTGTGTGTGTGTGTGTGTGTGTGTGTGCGTGTGTGTGTGTGTGTGCGTGTGCGTGTGTGTGTCTGTGTGTGTTGTTAGTGCAGAGATAAAAACTGGATAATTTTTTATGTTAAACTAAGTATAGTATAAATTTTATTCCATGCACAATGTTATGGTATGTTGTGCGCAAGAAAATAAGTGAGTTATGTGGGTAGAGTAAAATATAAAAACTCTAGCAAAAATAATAATGTAGACTTCCAAAGTGAAACATTTGGTTTCACATTTCAATATCTAAAGTGATTAATTTTTCCATCTGTAGTAATATAAGACTTGTGATGATGCAAATTGTTAAAACAATAGTCACAAAATGTTTATAACAACATATGTAATACAAACAGTATTACAGCATATTTAACTACTCTTAGATACTTAAAATTCAAATTTCATTCAAACAAATACGATTTATTTTCATTTTACAAAACCTATACCAATATCAAGTTGTTGATATAACATATTAGTCATATATGAAATATCAATAATGAAACTTTCAAATGTCATAAATATGTAATAATATAGTAAAATCACCCAAAAGAAATTAATAATAAAGTACTTGCTTGTGGATTATGAATATACTGTATTATTATTGTAGTCACATGAATATTGTTTAAAAAAAGTAAAACGTTCCTATCCGCATACTTCAATGTAAAATTTGAATGAATTTCCGTTTACCATTCCTTATTTTCAAAATGAGTGTATTCATATGTGCATGCAGTTCAATTCAATTTTTTTATTATTTTGTTTCATTAAAAACACTATTTGGTGTATAAAATCATTGTTAGATATATTTATTGTGCGATATACGTAATTATCAGTTGTAATCCATCTCGTTTGGTTTATCAACTAAATAAAAAAGTCGAGGTATAAATTAACAGTATTTTTTTTTTCTAAATCACTCACACTACACTATCAACACTATTACACCATCATCATCACTGGTATTTTTTTTATTACAAAGTTTGAGGTTCAAAAAGTAGAAATAGATGAGCACATCAGGGGTAGAAGATTTTGAACGTCATTGAAAACTGATGAGAGGACAGTTCCGCGTATTTGACAAATACAGGATTTTATTCTATTGTAGCTGATCGTTTGTGTTCGTAGGTATAAATATATCACTCAACGAGAAAGAAAATGTGGCGCACAAGCATGCGATAGTCTCTTCACGATAAAAAAAAAAAAAAATGTTTTTTCTTATGACGTCTCATTGTAATGACAAAAAAGACTATATTTACTTAAAGGTAAAAAGCTTCTTTTTTTTCATCAAATCTATATTTTAGTTCATATAGCACGATCGACAAAATTCATACTGCACGTTTTTTAACGTTAATAATGTATTTAAGTATTTTGACATAGAATTCCATCGAGACAGTGTAATATTTCGATAATCTTTACCGGGAATGCAACAAATAATAACATTTTACTTTCGAAAAACTCGACGAAAATATATTTCGACAGTTATATATGCCCTCTGCATTTTATATGAAAAAGTGATTTTATAATGAGCGTTGTTTCTCAAATATAAATAACTACCACTTACTGTAAATATTTTCCGTGTACATATTATCTTGAAGAAAATTTCGTAAAGTTTAGCAGCACAAATATATTTTATAGGTACTACGTAGAAATTATTTTTATTTTTGTGTAATTCTTATGAAAAACACGTCTTAAACACTTTCATACAACAGTAAACATCGAAGATACACACGCGTAAGACATATATCCAACATTTATCTAACGTGTATTTATGGTATACCTCACATAGGTTTTAGATAAGTGTTAGAATTTATCTGGTTTTGTTTTGAATTTGAATTCCGGATTCTAAATCCGATTTTACTCTAAACCTAAATTTCGGTCGTTGAAACTTTGAATTAGGATTACTTTATGAATTTATAATAACTTATTATTAATACAGTTTTTAAATTGAATTAATAAATTTAATAATATTATATAATATATTATATTTTAAGTAAGATAATGTAATTCAAAAACTAATCAAAACTACAATTTTATCAAAAATCATTGAATACAATTAGTAAAATACCATAACCGTTACAACTGCAATAGCTATGTATACATTTTATATTAATTGTATTTGTTTTTTAATTTTCACATCCTATATTTGTATTTACAGTAAGCAAAATTGTTAAAAAAAAAATGGTAGTAGCATGATACGTTCGGAAGAGGGAATTACCCATTAATTATATCTTACATTTTGAATTTATTAGCCAATGTTAATAGTATTAGATAAAATACAATAAAATAAAACAATTAAAATATCAAAAAAATTAAAAATAATAACATTAGAATAAGCAGAGGTTAGATTGTTCTATTTATCGATTTATTGATTAGATAATTCAACACTTTATGGTTTACAATAATTTATTTTATGTAATTTACCACAGATTTCACAATAAACTCTACACAATCATCAAATACCTCTCATATTCCCAGCTCAACCAATTTTAAAATATTTTAATATACCTTCCGTATTTTAAAATAAAACTCAATAAAAGTTTTCGAGATGATATATTCTATTCTAAATTAATCTTAATTAAAAAACATATATTTAATATTTAATGAAAAGCTACTTGGACATCCTTCCAATGGGTTTGTCTCTCTGCGATGTTCCCTTTCAAAGGAATGACATTTTAACCTATACACAAACTTATCACGTACGCAATTCATTATTATTTGTATTATAGTAGAATATTTATTTTAACACACTCTATAATATCAAGTTTGCCGATGCATAACATAGTATATTATTAATTAGCTTTCAAATTAGTCATAACTATATATTAGTGAATTTGTTGTCGTGAGATAAGGGCAGTATGTCGGCCGATATGTATGTACCGCAATATGTGTTCTGACTAATAATTTTAATTTTAGTATGTTACCCAAATAATGATTTCAAAGGCCATCACTTACAGGTATTAAAATGATTCAAAGTTGTCTTTTCATAACATAGCATTAGTTTATTATATAGTTATTTCAATAGACAAAATCCGAAGAGCACCAACTAACAATACCAAGTAGTAGTACTTTAATCAATAGAGTATATTATATTAACATTCAGTAGATATTTACATTAATATAAACATAATGTTTTTAATTAAAATTTTATGTAAATAGTATAATAAAAGTATCCATCACATTTCATTGTACCTAATTTTATTATTAATAAATTATGAATCTTAAAATATCATAAATTTTTTTACAACATTTGGATTATATAATAAATTCAAGTTATAAGCCGTATATAATGTATACTATACATATTAAAGTTTTCAGTAAACATAATTTCATTCTACTAATAATCAGGAGAAGGACGTTGTACAAAAAGAACCTAAAGTTACTACTGAGTATCGACATCTCTCTCTATGGTTTCAATCCGTAGATTGGTTTGCAGCAATCTTCAGTCTTCACTCTTATCTTGAGAAGAAGACATGTTGATTGCTGATACTTGGGATATTAATATCGACATTGTGACAAATATTAGTAATGCTTTCCACATACATTTAAATATTACAGACTGATAGTTCATCACCATCACTAGGGCACCTAAATTATTTATACGTATGTATAAAATCACGTATTTTTATATTCATCGCATCTCTATATCTATATTATATATCTAATTCACACACTCTAGTTTTCTTCTTCTTCTTCTTATTTTTCTTTTTCGCCCTTCTCCCAACTATTTGGCGTCGGCCACCCTTGTCCTAAATGTCCACTCGTTTCAATTTTCTACATCCCCTAGGCACACACCAACAGCCATCATATCATTCTCAATCGTATCCATCCATCTCTTTTTTGGTCTTCCTCTTCCTTTTTTCCCTTCAACGTTTGTTTTCATAACCATTCTTACTACTTTTGTTTCCTCTCGCTTTATCACATGTTCAAACTATCTCAATATTACAAGCACTCCAGTATTTATTTTTATTTTTTGGCTTAATATAGACCATTAATGCCTTATGCCACAATTACCACTTCTTCCCATCGACCTCTATTTTTGTAATTTTTTCTGCATTCTCTATCCCTAAAAAACTTAGGTCTTGATATACACGGTCATGCCATCGTTGCCTTGGTCTACCCAATGGGTTTCTTTTTGTGCAGTTTCCATGAAGGTATTTTGTTTAATAATTTTCCTTCAGATCATTTCCTGTTCATCCAATTCTTTTGCTCTTTATTATCGCTTCTATATCTAGTTAGATGTATAGACTATTCAATTCATCATTCGTTCTGCATTCATATTTTTACTTGAGTATTATCATAAAAATAATTTTAGTTAATAAAACGGGAAACTCAATAATGCAGTACATAATTAAAGCAATTACAATCATCAACTTCGTTCCTGTATCAAAATTGTATGTATGGTATTAAATCTGATGCTCGTATATTGGGTGTACCCAAAAGTGCTTACCTCCTCCCTCTCTCAGGAATAAAATATAACCATTTCATCTTATGTTAAAGTCTTCCGATGTGTTTTCGGTGAACAACGGTTTTTTTTTTTTTTTACCCACATTAATCGTAATATTTATTATTATTCGTTGAGTACAATACGCGTCGGTGTCGAAATCAAAATGAAATTTATTCGACTCCATACGAGGAGCAGATCCTTTTAGTATCAAGGACCTGCGTCGCGACAATAATCTGTTGAAATCAGAACTAGATTCTCACGAGAGCACGGAACATTAACGTTAGACGTGTATATTTATTCACACGTGCAGCTTCCCGACAATCGTATACATTCATGACGTATGTAATACACAGATTCCGACAACTCACATCGGGTTGATTTATTTATAATCTTACAAAAAGTAGTTTTTCTAATACACGTATACACACACACATATATATATATATATATATATGCATACACAAAAACCCTTTTTCACGTGAATATGTTGCCACACCACCCGAACGTCTACTCGTTGTCGCTGATACGATCAACTATATCATGGTAGTGGTGTGTATTTACATTTTGTAATGTAATCAAAGAAAGGTCATTGGGTACGGTCATAACAAAATTTTGATACTTATGAGGACCGAAATACACCACGATGTAAGCCCGAAAATGGTTATAATTATGTTATAGTCCGTGTGCGAGCGTGAATACAGTGTAAATATTAGCACCTATTATTATTAATAATGCAAAATTAGTGCCTATGGCATAGTCGTTTCATGCGGCAAAAAGAATTATGTTATCAACACGTGCAACATTTGTACGTAAATGAGACGAGCGATGACTTCTTATCCCTTTTTTCTGTACCACCAAAACAAGTAATAAATAATGACTAGGGTGAGGATGTTTATGACTTTTTCATATTTTTTCTTTTAATCGAGCACATTGGAGACCCAGTATAGAATACCTTTTGTATGACTTAGAATCAGATACATTCAATTTTATTTTACATATCTTAGCATATTTAAGGGTTCTTATGAATAAATGTATGTTTTTAAATGAACTGCAAATAAATAAAAATTTCGCCAAAAAAAAAATATATAATATAAGCCCTTAGGTAACCATTGTTAGTTTTACAACTAACATTAACGAGAAAATATGTAAGTTGTTGCTTATATAATTAACTTATCTTTATTACTTACTTATTTTTATTATAATCCTACGTTTATTAATCATGTTTACGACCAATAATCGCGATAGAATGGTGATGCCAATAAAACAATAACTTACATTATAACATTTTGAGTTTAGTGTATAGTGTGTCACGGGTACTGGATAGACTGCAGTGTTAACGAATGATTTTAGTTTACAAGTTTTAATCTCACAAAAATTTAAAAAGTTATTTAAATCAATGTTACATTAATACAATGGATTAAATCAGAAAATATGTTAGCAATAATAAACTATAGGGTTTAACTGATGAAAGTACGAATACAAATGGATGAGGTGTTGAAAATGTAGTTATTGGAACACTAAAAGTTAATAGAACCAGCAAAATTTTTTTACTGAACTTTGAAATTTTAGAAAAGATAAACCATTCAACATTGTGCAATTATTTAAAAATTTCATGGTTTTATTATGATCAGAAACCATAAATTGAGAAAATGTTTTGCTTTTTGTATCTGACGCGTCTGACGCGCCTTATATGATAAAAGCTGGAAAAAATATAAAAGTGTTGTATTCAAAATGTCAACATCTATCGTGTTTGACACATTGGTTACACCGGATCGTAAAAGAAATCAGAGGTAAATTCCTAGAAATAAAAGGACATTGTATCAAATTGCAAAAAAAATTTTTTTTAAATCACCTTATCGTATTCATCATTTTAGAAATATTTTACCAGGAGTTCTACTACCTTCAAAATTAAATTTCAAAATCTCATATATTTGTATATTTATATTTAAGTTTAACGTTTTAAAAAAGTGTGAACTAATTTATAATAAATTTGTAAAAATATTTAAATATTACATACTTAATTTTTTTGAGGGCATATTTTGATATTTATTGTGCATATTTGCATGCCTTTTTTATTATTTTTAAGGTCATAAACATCCTAACCCTAGTAATGACTATATGATATTGTATTAACATGTCTAAAATTGAATCTACCACAAATTTTATTTTGATTTGTTCAAGTAGTTTTATTATATGATAGTAGAATGTATTATTGTATATCTGCGTATATAAAATAACTTGTCCTGATTAAATGACTAACTGACTATCATCTCAAATATTTTATTGTCTAGAGTGTAAAAATATTATGAGATAGCTTTAGTTATAGATTCTTCAATCATCGCTGCTACATTACTACTCAGTATTTAAATAAACATTATTTCTTATGAGAGTAGAGACACGTGTCATAGGTACCTATATGTAATATTTCCAAGCAGAGTAATATAGCATAAGTTCTAAAAGACTGTAAGCTAATAGGTTAGGATGAATGCACAATGGCCCCCAAGGGTGGCTTTGAAACTCTCAATAGATCATTAAAAGATATAATAGGATTAATAGTTTGATAGGTGGACAAACTGTGTTGTTGGCAGTAGATTTCTAACAAACATTACCTATTACACGTAGGGTTTACGGTAAAAGGCTGATGAAGTAAAGTCGTGCCTAAAGGTCTCATATTTGTGACCACATATTCAAAAAATTGCATTTCATAAAAATATGCGGTGTTTAATAATTGGGTTCCGAAGATCTTATTTAGTCAAGATAGATCCCAATGTTTTTCAGTTAGTTACACTATTTGGGTCGCATTATTTTTCACGTAGTACACTAGTTAATTTTTACAACTTTACATGTACTACTCTAGTTAGGTCCATACAAAAAAAACTATTTCCACTCTTATTTTACAGACATATATAACTAAAAGTTATATTTAAATTAGAACATAATTATGATTAAAAATGTTTTTTTTTTTTTAAAAAAATTCTAATTTCAAAATGTACACAATTGGTAAAAATTAAAACGACAATTTTTATTAACTCAAATCTATTAATTTTGCCTGTTAACTATTTCATCATTTTTTCTTTTATACATTTTTTTTTTAATATAATTTTTTTTGTCCTGTCCACTTTTTATTTTAATGTAATTATCGGTTTGTAGACTTTTTAAGAAATCGATGTATTGATATGCGTTAGGCTTAGATTTATAGAATTTTGAATGGAAATGAGCATGGAATGATTAATAGGCAATTGTCGTTTTAATTGTTTATGGTTTAAAATTTGACCAAATTATTGGGAATAGCTATAACCGAATCAATATAATTATTTAAAATATGATTCGTAAATTCTAGTATTGGTTGATCATTTGGTTCAATCGACATTAGATCGTCTAAAAAATAATACTCAACCACTTTTGACTTTAAGAATGGTAATTCAAAAAAAGAACCGGATGGGCCTCGCTCTGCTGTACACTTGGGGGTGAAATGCGACTCTTTATAGGATAGGTCATTATAATGGATTTGTTAAATTTGAATTCAATGATAGGTATCATTGTATACGAAAAACGATTCTGAACGGAGATGATATGTTTATCTAGAATATAATACAATGTTATTTATAAATATTGTAATAAGTATATTTTATTTTGAAACGAAAAATTTAGAAAAATTGTCTAAATAAGTCAAAATATGTCAAAATACTTTGAAAACTTAACCATGTATAGAAAACGTCAATATAAAGATTTGGTGAAAATTTCAAGTTGTTGCAGTTTTTCGTTTTTGAGTTAGAGCATTTTAAAAAAAACCGATATCTTTGTCAGTCTAGAATATTATACATTATATTATATTTTACATGTAATTTTATGTCAATATTCGCTGTTTAAACGCTTATAAAAAAAAATTGTGCCTATGGATTTTAATAATTTTTGAATGACAATAAGAACTACTTCTGTGAAATCTTCTATTAAATTTTCAAGTATTTTGTACGAGCCAAATTTTTTTTATCACCGATTATAAAAAAAAAAATGTAAAAAATCGAATATTTTAAATGCCTATAAGTGGCTTAAAAATCAATATAATATTTTGAAAAAAATATGACATAAAGGAAATACCAATCTTAACAGCTGGTAGAAATTTCAAAAATCTGCGACTTATACTTTTTGAATTATAACAAATATTTAAAATCGTTTGAGAATAAATCGCTATTTTATGCATTTTCGTAAATATTTAAATTTCAAACAGTCATAAAATTTTTTCCTCTAATTCCGGTAAAAATTTTTTTAAAGATTTTTGAAGAGTAGCTAATAGATAACCTAGTGTAAAAATTTTGAACCTAAAGTATGAACAGAAAAAATTTTATGAATTTTTATCTACAAAATATCATGCAAATTTTTGCAATTTTTTCATATTTCGTATAAATTGGAACTTTGAGCCCTTATAAAAATAAATTGTGACTTACGATTTTAGATTATTTTTTATCAGTTAAGGAACAACTTATAAGAAACCTTGTATTCAATTTTCAAGATTTTCTGGCCGGCCAAAAAAATTTTATCGTTATTTTAAAAAAAAATACTTAAAAAAATTGAAACTTTCAATTGTCTATAAATAGCTCAATAAAAGTCATTATATTACATCGATTAGTTTTTGAGTTATAGCAAAATAAAAAATTTTATTTTGTCGAAAACTGGTTTTGCGTAAAAACTTCCGTTTTTCCCTTATTTTTTTAGGGTTTTTCCCGTCGCATTTAAAAAATATTGAAAATTACTAAAGTACCAACTAGATTCACTTTCCTTTCAGAAAAGTTGCTACATAAGCAAATCGAAGCATTGTTACTGCCAAAAAAGGTGTCGTCAGACACAAAAATAAAAAATAAATAAAAATAAAAAAAAATAAAAAAACATAAAAAAATAACACACATCATTTTAAAACCAATAGATTCAATCACTCCGTTCAGAATCTAAAAGAATGTACCCATTTATACTATATATCATTATAAAACAAAATTAAATATATCTATGAGTGATCATATACATAAGGTGCCATAATAACAATGTCAGTACAAATTTGCCAGCCCTCCCTCCCCCCACAATTACAGGTCTGTCCTCCGATCACCATACATGTCCAGTCCTGCTTATTCGTCTGCTCTTAAGAATTCCTACTATGTTTTATTCATTGATTATTGCTTTCCGCTCTTCATTAGTTCTTCATTCGTACGTATTTTCCTCTTTTTTTTCAGGCCCATAGATTTTACAGATTTTTCTTTGAAATAGTAGCAGTATTTTTTCGTCCGACTTAGTTGATGCCCATGCTCCATAAGCATAGATGACTATAAGTCTAATAAGCACTTTATTTAGTCTCAGATTTAGATGGCATTTTATCTAAAATTAATACAGTTCCTATCAATGACGAAAATATAAAAATATTATTTCCTGAAAATAATCCGTTTACATAAAAAAAAAAAAAAATGTAATTGCAATTGATTCACCAGATTATAGAAATTTATCAATACCGGAAAAAAATACATTTACTTATGTTCATGGATTTTTAATGAAAAAATGCATTGAAAAACATGCTTACGTTTGTAATAAGTATGCCAAAAGTAAAAAATAATTAGATGAAACTTTTATACTTTGTTACTTTAAAGCATATGTTTCATCCATATTCATTAAATAATTGTACAATGCATAGCGTAAAGATAATGAACAAATTGAATGATAATATATTGTTAAACAGTATACATATTACCATTTTTACTAAGTTGTATCTGATAGTTTAGTGTTGACGTTTGTGGACTCACTGATTTGGACGAAAACCAATCAGAGCATCGTATTCATTTTTTCTATTGCGTTATAGGAAGTGCACAATCTGTTTTCATATAATCTGTGGAAACACTATCCGAAACAAATTATAGTTATCATTATTAAAAATACTTGTTATACCGAGGCGAATGGATCTGGAATAGAGAATTAGGCTTCCATAAATGTGTAAAATGGATTGGCAAACAAAAGAGTTAGTCACGAGTCTTAAATTTCATCCCATGCGTAAGAATCTCGGAGAGATAAGGGTGAACGATAAAACGTCTTCTTCTTCTTCTTCTGCCTCGCCTTCCTCCCAACTATTTGGGGTAGGCCACCCTTGTCCTTCACCTACACTTCACTCGGTCAATCACATCTCCTATGCACACACCGACAGCCCGCATGACATTCTCCATAGCCTCCAACCATCTCTTTTTTGGTCTTCCTTTTCCTCTTTTCCCATCAACGTCCATCTTCATAACCACTCTTACTGCATTCGTTTTCTCTCGCCTCATCACATGCCCATACCATCTCAGCCTATTTTCTCTCATCTTGTCCACAATTGGCGCTACACCAACACTACCCCTCACGTATTCGTTCCTTGTCTTCTCTTGTCACTCCACTCAACCATCTAAACATTCTCATTTCCCCGACACTCATACTTTGTTCTATTCTCCTGTTAACCGCCCAACACTCTGAACCATATAATATAGTTGGTCTCACTACACTTTTATAAAATTTACCTTTCAGCCTCATTGGAATTCTCTTATCGCATAACACAATAAAAAACGTATATTTATAATACATATAATAGTTAGAGAATATTTCCTACTAAAATTACAGA
>JASXSY010001596.1:72500-104092 GCA_034509805.1 Sipha maydis | reverse complement strand
CCACGATAGTGTGAATTCTAATATACATAATATTTATTTCAGATTGACTTTTGTAAAAAATGTTATTTTAAAATTAGTATCAACATTGAAGTCCTAGCTAGTTTTAGCTAGTCAAAATCAATTTTAAGAAAATGTATTTATAAAAACTAATATTGACTTTTTAAAACTAGTTTTAATGAATTTCAAGTTTTAACTGTTACATATATACAGTTTGATTATTTAACCCGTTTTTTAAATAAATAAAATCCCTGATGTATGTAAATAATATTTCATAAATAAATCGTCAGATTTTTAATTAAAACGTTATTAAGAACGCAGAATAAAAACATTTAATTTCCTATTTTTTGTTTAACATGACTACGCCACTTAAAAATAATGGAAAGCACGAATAGAGGAAAATTGAAATTATTAGAATAACAGCTACTTGTACATGTGTAGCATTCAGTCAATTGAATACATATTTTATATTAAATAGTTAATAATTTATAAACGACCACACACACGAACCAAATAATAATTAAAAACAAAAAAATCGTATTTATATAATAAATCTCAATATTTAAAATTCATTTATCAATTGTGTTAAATAATTAAAAGTAATTGCCACTCAATATCTGACCTAAAAAATTACAAATGGTAATGACAAAAAATAACAACAGTTGGTAGTTATATTTATTCGTATTTTTTTTCTATTTATATTCATTTAGATTAATAAAGTAAATAAAAAATGCCTTTAAGTAGCCTTTTATAACGAATATAAATATTTGAATTAAATATCTTTATTACATTATTTAATTACTCTATTTAAAAAAGAGATTGACAAAAAAAAATTAAATTTTATTTGTGAATTATACATAGACATTACACAATTTAAGTTAATATTATAATTTGAATGTAAATATGTTATGAATTTTAGATATTAATAATCACAAATACCACTGGTATTCCGAATTCGAAATTAAACTGGTGGTATTATATAAAGAACGTATTTTCTGAAACCGGAATCTCTTGAAATAATAGTACTATTATAATACTTGTATAATATGAATAGTATTCGAAAACCTCACTTTTGGTTTCGATCACAAAAAGTTACAGGTTACATACAAATCTAAGTATTTTTATCAACTTTTTACTATAACATGGTTGGAGCCAAAATAGTATTTTTCTCTTAATACATTGTTTTTCTACTTTTTAAAAACAAATATATTGTTACATAAAAATATATGACAATATTAAAAACTTATGTATAGAGTTTAGACAAGTTATAAATATTAACATTGTTCATCTTGATTTTTAGAAAGCTGCTCGTAAACTGTACAAAAAACAATTACTGAAGTAAATGTTAAAGGTTATAGATTCAATTTTGGTCAAATTTTATGGCGGAAAATCCAATCAATCAATCATTTTCCTCGGACTATCATATAATAATAATCGAAATGAATCAGGTCAGTGGATAAAAATGTTTTTTGGATTACCATTTTTACTAACTCATGAAGTTGCTGACGCATTCGTTGATCCATATGTCCACCACAAGATGCATGTACTGCATTCAGAGATTACATTTTTGACAACAACATTGATGGAAAATTGATGGAAATTTAGACCCACACAATCAAAAAAAAAAAAAAGAAAAAACAAGGACTACAAATAAAACTGAATGATTTCACTAACTTAACTATGAATTTTACTCTACCAAGTAAAGTGCCAAGGGAAGTTTTAAGGTGGGCATTAATGAGAAAAAATGTCCCAAAAATGTATGTTAATTTGATCCAGAATATGTATGAAGGGTCGAGTACTAGTGTCAAGAGTCGGTGTGGAGTATCAGAAGGTCTCAGTATAGGAGTAGGTGTGCACCAGGGGTCAGCTCTAAGCCCCTACCTGTTCTCAGTGGTAATGGATGAGGTTTCAAAGGAAATACAGGGTGAGATACCATGGTGTATGATGTTTGCGGATGATATAGTTCTGGTAGGAGAGAACCTGGAAGTTGTCAATAATAGGGTAAATGAGTAGAGGTTAGCCCTTGAAGAAAAGGGATTGAGAATTAGTAGAAATAAAACTGAGTGTATTGAGTATAATTATGGACAAAGAGACCAAGAAGTTGAAGGAATGAGGAGACAACTGACAATAGATGGTGATGTGATAGGTGAAGTTGAGAGCTTTAAATATTTAGGATCTTTTGTTCAAAAGGACGGGGGCTTTGACATGGATGTAAAACATAGGATTAAGTGTGGTTGGATGAAATGGAGAGAAGCATCGGGCGTGTTATGCGATAAGAGAATTCCAATTAGGCTGAAAGGTAAATTTTATAAATGTATAGTGAGACCAATTATGCTGTATGGTTCAGAGTGTTGGGCGGTTAACAGGAGAATAGAACAAAGTATGAGTGTCGCGGAAATGAGAATGCTTAGATGGTTGAGTGGAGTGACAAGAGAAGATAGAATAAGGAATGAATACGTGAGAGGTAGTGTTGGTGTAGCGCCAATTGTGGACAAGATGAGAGAAAATAGGCTGAGATGGTTAAGGCATGTGATGAGGCGACAGGAAACGAATGCAGTAAGAGTGGTTATGAAGATGGACGTTGAAGGGAAAAGAGGAAGAGGAAGACCAAAAAAGAGATGGTTGGAGACTTTGGAGAATGACATGAGGGCTGTCGGTGTGTGCAGAGGAGATGTGATTGACCGAGTAAAGTGGAGGTGTAGGACAAGGGTGGCCGACCCCAAATAGTTGGGAGGAAGGCGAAGTAGAAGAAGAAGAAGAAGAACTCTGAATTTTACTCTACGCATCTCCAACTGTGTTTATGGTTATTATAGTTCTGCGAAATATTCATATTGGTACAACGGCGCGTATGAACTAGTCTTTACTTAAGTGAGTGCAAACTATTTTCCATGCGATTGAAAACAAAAGAAAGTTAAAAAACCTAAAATAGTAATATTTTTAAGTAAATTGTTTTTTTTTTTTTTTTTTTTTGGATCACTTTATTTAATTTTTGGAAAATTTTTAAAAGATCGACACTGTATACATTTTCAAATGTTAGCCTTTCAAACATCTAAAATATTATATTCAAATGATTGAACATATATTTTTATTTAAAAATTAGAATCTAAATCATAAGCAGAACCCCCATTTGAAATTCTGTGCACCTTTAATAAATAATTGTCCATGGTCCAGGCTCTTTACTCTTAACTTATTTCCTTGACTCTTTATTGATCTTTGACACGTCAACGGTGCATTTGCCAACTTACTAAAAGACCTTTATGTTTTGGTCTCCTAAAATATACAGACCTCTGTACTGTAAGCCCAACGTCCACCTCTTGCATGGGCTCTAATCATAAGTGTGCAGTTTTTGAATACAAACATTTTAAAAATTATGCTCTTTTAACATGTTAAATGAGTGCGATTTTAATTTCCCAAAGTGTGATTTTAGAAATCAGTAATATTTATCATGAATATAGTTTTCTTTCACAATATCAAAGTCAAGTAACACATAACATATACTCAGATAATAATTGTGCAAATTATGGATACGAAAATTAAAAAATTGTATTTTTTTTTCACATATTAAATGTGTGTTGTTTTGCCTTAGAAAGTGTGTGGTTTTAGGAATCGACATTGATGTACATCATTTATGTAGTTGTATTTCCCAATAACTGAGTCAATTAGCGAATATATAGCTAAATTCTGATAATAAATGTGCAGATTTTTAGTACAAAAATGTAAACATTGTGTGATTTTATCATATTAAATGTTTACGGTATTAACTTATTAAATGTGTGCAGTTTGAGCATATTATAAGTGTACAGTTTCATTTACCAAAAGTATGTGACTTTAGGAATTGACAATAATATACATATTTGCTATAGTTGTCATTCTTAATTACAGAGAGTTTAGATCATATAGAAAAATCTTTGAACAGAAGTGTGCGAATTTAAATGATTGACTTAGTTATTGAAAATTACAATTACATCAATAATAAACATTAGAGTTGATTCCTAAAATAGCACATTTTTGATAGGTTAAAACCGCACACATTTATTAAGTTCAAACCACACATATTTAATATGTTGAAACCGCACACTTTTGAAATTTAAAACCGCACACATTTTATACGTCAAAACCGCACACATTTAATACGTCAAAACCGCACACATTTAATACGTTAAAACCGCACACATTTGAAATTTAAAACCGCACACATTTAATACGTTAAAACTGCACAATATCTACATTTTTTGTATAAAAAATTCACATACTTATTATCAGAATTGATGTTATGATCTAATTGTGGTTTTAACATTTCAAATGTGTGCGGTTTTAACCTATCAAAAGTATGCTATTTTAGGAATCGACTATAATGTTTATTATTGCTGTAGTTGTAATTCTCAATAACTAATTCAATTAGCACATAACATCAATTCTGATAATAAGTGTGAGGATTTTTAATACAAAAATTTAGATATTGTGCGGTTTTAACGTATTAAATGTGTACGGTTTTAAATTTCAAATGTGTGCGGTTTTGACGTATTAAATGTGTGCAGTTTTTCCGTATCAAATGTGTGCAGTTTTAACCTATCAAAAGTATGCTATTTTAGGAATCGACAATAATATATATAATTTCTATTGTTGTTATTCTTAATAACATAGAGTTTAGTACATATAGCACAATATTTGAACAGAAGTGTGCGGATTTTGGATACAAAAATGTATAAATTGTTTGATTTTATCACATTAAATGTGTGCGGTTTTAACATATTAGAAAGAAAAGAAGAAAATGGATACATGGAAAAATATTGAACTAAGGGAAATCACTGAAGTTCCATTGTTAACAGGTACATTAAGTATCAAAAACTCAAGTGACTTGGTTATATTAAGCGAAACGCAGAAGTTACTCGTAGGAAAACAGCAATTGATTGGTAACCGATCAGGAAAATATCAAGAAGAAGGCCTATAAAGTGTTGGATGTATGGAATAAGAAAGGATTTGAAAACACTCGGAGTGACGGATCGGAAAAATAGAGTTTAGGATTGTGATGATTGGAGAACGGTGACACTAGTAACTTAAAATTCTTACAGAATCGTAAAACCAATGAGGAGGAGGTTTTAAACTTGAAATTTTCACCAAATCTTTATATTGACGTTTTCTATACATGGTTAAGATTTCAAAGTATTTTGACATATTTTGACTTATTTATAGACAATTTAAATTTTCGATTTTTGTAAAATTTTCGTTTCAAAATAAAATATACTTATTACAATATTTATATATAACATTGTATTATATTCTACACAAACATATCATCTTCGTTCAGAATCGTTTTTCGTATACAATGAAACCTATCATTGAATTCAAATTTAACAAATCCATTATAATGACCTATCCTATATACGAGGTGCACTCAACCCCCAACTGTACAGCAGAGCGAAGCCCATCCGGTTCTTTTTTATTTTGCTATAATACAAAAACCAATTGATGTAAATACTTGAAATTTTCACCAAATGTTTAGATTAGCGTTCTCTATAAACCGTTAAATTTTCAATGTATTTTGACTTTTATTGAGCTATTTTTTCTGTTCATACTTAAGGTTCAAAATGTTAACCATAGGTTATCTATAAGCTACCCTTCAAAAATCTTTAAAAAAATTTCTACCGGAATTAGAGGAAAAAATTTTATGACTGTTTGAAATTTAAATATTTACGAAATTGCATCAAATAACGATTTATTCTCGAACGATTTTAAATATTTGTTATAATTCAAAAAGTAAAAGTCGCAGATTTTTGAAATTTCTACAAGCTGTTAAGATTGGTATTGCCTTTATGTCATATTTTTTTCAAAATATAAAATTGATCTTTAAGCCACTTATAGGTATTTAAATATTCGATTTTTTTTACATTTTATATTTATAATCGGTGATAAAAAAAATTTGGCTCATACAAAATACTTGAAAATTTAATAGAAGATTCCACAGAAGTAGTTCTTAATGTCAATCAAAAATTATTAAAATCCATAAGCACAATTTTTTTTTTATAAGCGCTTGAACAGCGAATATTGACATAAAATTTCATGTAAAATATAATATAATGTATAATATTCTAGACTGACAAATGATATCGGTTTTTTAAAATGCTCCAACTCAAAAACGAAAAACCACAACAACTTGAAATATTCACTAAATCTTTATATTGACGTTCTCTATACATGGTTAAATTTTCAAAGTATTTTGATGTATTTTGACTATTTATAGACAATTTAAATTTTCGATTTTTCTAAATTTTTCATTTCAAAATAAAATATACTTATTACAATATTTATAAATAACATTGTATTATATTCTAGTCAAACATATCATCTCCGTTCAGAATCGTTTTTCGTATACAATGATACCTATCATTGAATTCAAATTTAACAAATCCATTATAATGACCTATCCTATGAAGAGTCACACTTCACCCCCAAGTGTACAGCAGAGCGATCCCATCCGGTTCTTTTTTAACTATTGAGTTATTGAGTTTAGTCCTAATAATTTTTTATAATAATAATATTTCAGTACAATAACAACTGATTATATATTGTTTTCAAAATAAATTAAAATATGGTATTATATCATAAAAATATCAATTTAACTATAATTATATGACACTTTTTTTGGACAGTCATACTCAATGCTTGATATTGAATGTTTTACAAAAAAAATGTGGTAGGTACGTATATTAAGATATTAAATGGAATAATAATAATTAATATAACAACAAAAATTAAAACAATACAATTATTAATTTGAGAAAGAACTAATTGGTACAGTATATTTTCATTTTTGAAGTTTAAAGAAGAGACTTATAATTATTTTATTTTTGTATTATATAATTATTATATAATATATAAATCAAATATATTATAGCATAATTTGCTTTGCACAGTTACAAGTAATTATTTATCGTCTATATTTTATAATTATTTAGAATTTTAGATTTTGACTGATTTTAATAGATTTGACTAGAATTTTTTTTATCAATATAATTGGTTATTATTTATTAAAACAGATTATTATTATTAGTTAATAAACAATTATATTTTATTTTTTTTTAATTTATTACTAATATATTCTTACTTAAAATATTTATTTTATTCAAACTATTTTATATAAGTTTTGTTAACAAAACCTTAACCAGCTATCCATGTTAACTTATATTTAATTTTCAAATATAAATTATATTATTATGATTTTATTTAACCAAGCATTTTGGAAAAAAATATTATCCAATATGATTTTTTTTGTTTAAATTAAAATATAATATACTTTAAGGAAAATGTATAATGGATATGACTGTTTAAAATAAATAAAACCATATTTTAATCCACTGCTCTTTAAGGATTTTTTCATACGTCAATTGAATATAAATAAAATAATAATATATAGTAACAAAAATAATACTCGTATATGGATAAAATATATTTTTTCATCGCAAATCTATGTAAATAATATTAAACTAATTGGTATATTTCTACTTTGCCGGACACCCAAAATGTCAGATTTTTTCTTTTGCTGTTTTATGTATTTTTTAACGCTTAAAACGATGGTGTATTTGAAAATTGGCGCAAACGATTAGTTTGGAAGTTACAGCCTATTGAAATTTGATAATATTGGTTTATTATTCATGTTTTTTTTTTTAAAAATTTGGTCGTGTAATCGCGGTCCAATTGGTAACGCGAATATACCTTAAATTGAGGATACATTGGTTCAAAATGTTCGTAAAGAAAGATATTTTTTGCATTTTTTCTTTTCACACATTTTTTGTAATAGATATAATAATTATTTATTACGACGGGCAACTAACCAGTTTTACCTCTACACTTAACATGTAATCTACTTTTGAAGGTGTTTGCTAGCTAATCGGGGTATATTTTCGTTTTTAACTGTCCGAGCGAGTGCAGCGAGCGAGTGACTCCGTCCGGCTCGAGTTGCACACAAAATCCTTTTTTTTTTAATTCTGTGACCTACTTGGGTTGGTGTTGAATATCAAATCCGGGGGATATTTTCGTTTAAATGTTCGAGCGAGCGAAGCGAGCGTGTAATCCAGCTTGGAATTCTGGTGCATCCGAAGTACACTAAGCATATTTATTTATTTTTTAATCATGGTAAAAAAAGGAAATAGATTAATAGAAAATATAAATAAAAAAAATAATAAATAAAATAAAAAATGTGCTCAACATTTAAGGAATGATTCTGGTGTAACGTGCCACCAGCTAGATTTCAACTTGTGCAGTCGATGATGAATTTTAATTTAATAAAATATGAGACTTTAACTTTTAACTTCTACAATACGTTTATTTAGATAAATTCAAAGTGTTATAACAATTCATACAATAGAGTGACGTGAAGTTGCTTGCAGTTCAGTGACTAGAACTCTTCTAATTAGTGGTTGATTCGGACTCTCTTTTATATGGCTCGATTGACGTCATAGAGAATCTGCACCTGGTTGATTGGCACACGTTGGTGATTTTCAGGAATAGGCTTATGACTTTTTATGGTTCTGTGGACTGTGGCCCTTGCTGTTTTAGTGCTGAATCTCCTTTGATCTTCTTTGTCAGTCTTAGTTAATACGTTTGTAATACTTATATTTAGACATGACCGGCTTATATTTTATTATCTAAATATTACATTAAATATTACGGCTTATGTTTTATTGTCTAAATAATCATTACCCAGTATTCTAAATATAACGGTAGCTGATTAGCACACAGCATATTGCATAATATATGGAGGCCCATAACACTGGGATTCAAACGCTGATCCACCGCATTCAAAAGTGATGACACAGCCAATGCGCCACAACTTCATAATTTTTATAAAAGCTGACATACTCGTACTTATTTAACCATAATCGAAAAATATTATGTTTTATTTAAATTTCAAAGGGCTATAACTCAAAAACTAGTGATTTACGCAAATTTTTTTTTTTTGGTACCTCATTTTTTAAAATGCTTAAAGTGAAGGATATAAAAAAAAAAGGTAAAAAAAAAAGGGAGCCCGGTAAAGTAGAAAAGTTCCAACCAATTAAAAAAAATCACTGGATAAGTAATAATGGCATTAGTAGATAAATATTAATATCAGCATACATTTATAATAGTATTAGTTTCTCATTAAATATGAGATTTTCTTTAAATTACAATTTTGAAACATAAGCCACTACATTACATAATCGTTGCGTTATAGTAGTAAAAATAATTTTAACTAAATAAAAGGATTTAATTTTGTTAAAAAAATATACTAATTACGTAGTGCAATTGCAAATGTATTAATATTTTAATTTAGAATATAAATCTGTAAATTTTATTATTACTAATTATTAAAAAGATAGTAATTTTAGAATAGATGAAATATATACTAAATAAAGCAAATTCATTTTTTGACAACAATTGTAAAGAATTTAAAAGAGAGGCAAAAAAATTAACTGCTTAGTAAAGAGGTTTTTTTATTGCATGATTTGGATACTAAATTACATCTGATGCATTATGCAGGATTGTATAAAGGATTAAAAATAGATGATAAAAATATGACTTCTTTTTCACATCTTACTCATTGTTGTAATATTTCATTTAGTTGTATTTTTGACATAATTGATTTTGTTGTACTAATATTGGATGTAGATTATAAAATATTTTTTATACTATTCTAATTTTCCCCATTATATGTCAAATTTATTGACAGATTTTGTACTATATGAGGTACATAATTTTAATTAGAGGTAGTAAAATTAATAATTTACTCAAAATCGTTTATTAAACGTTAAGGATATGATCCTATTGACATTTAAAAGTACACGATCCACTGAATCCATCTAACGCATGCATCTCACCAAAACATTATTATTTAAAATTCAGAAAATACTTATTATTTGAAATATAATTGAAATCATTGATTCAAAGCCGGACGTACACTTAGTTCATACTTCAACCAGTAATAACTGAAATGAGTTTGTACATCATTTACAACATATATCAACTTATAACTTTATAAAATGATACTGATAAAAGTAAATTGAAAGTGCTTGTGTAATCTTAATTTAAAAATAAAACTCGATATTTATGAATTATAAAAGTGTATCATAAAAAAATATTTATTTGTTATAATACAAATATAATATACTTGCACGTAGTGGACTATTTAGAATATAACACAATATTCATAGAATAAAAATACAAATGTATACATACATAATTAATATATAGATATTGCTACAGCAAACATTTAGTATTGGCGTAGATTGATAAAAGATTCTCAAGCCAGCAAAATACAAAAATTGTTGCATATATTCGTTGCATGAAAAAAACATGATTACATTATCTCTTTCGCATTACGATGATTTTCAAAAGGGGAGAAAACATGAACTAAATTATTCATACAACCCTTGGGATATACACTATTTCGAGTAATCTCTAAACACTTTCAACGTTTCTTTGAAAATCAAAGCTGTTTTCAATCACATACATTTTCTTTTGAACTAAATTGTATTATTATGTTCTGTTGCGACTATTACAATTTACTGCACGCTAAATATTCATAAACTAAATCATTGATGTATTTAAATATTTTATTATAATTTAAGCTGCTGGAATTTTGATGTACCGAATATTGATGTACCATGTATTTATGGTAAGACCATTATTTTAATATTTTTAAAAATAGCATTTCTCGAAATTACATAACACTGAAAAATACGTATATGTATACTTATTCAAAAATTCATTAACAGAACAAATTGCGAAAAATCAGATAATTTTTCATCATTTTTACGATGGTAAAAAATAAAATAAAATAATACCAATTATTAAAACGTACTATATATTTACACAGTACATATCAATAAATAGAATATAAAGCAGCTAAACGAATGAACAAAAAATTATACATTAAAATTTTATAAGCTCTTTACAATATAAGTTACATGACAATTCATTGAGATTCTACATAATATATATTTATTTATATACCTATAATTGTTTTGTATGGTATCATAACCGGACTGTTCAAACGAATTCTAATACAAAATACATGATTGCTACCTTACTTTATTGTATGGGTTTTAATACCTTCAAATTATTCAACACACTCACAGTATAAGCATAGGTATATGTTTCTATATGTATACATTGTACATATTGAATAAGTTAAACAGCTAACGAGATGACATATTTAATACACTTGTAGTAATTCAATTTGTGATACCTACTGATAAAATACGATTATTTATTTTCACATGATGCGTTAATGTTTTAAAAAAACATAGGATTTTAAAATAAATTTAAAATAAATTACATTAGCACGGTAGTATTTATAATAAAAAAAAGCACCCAAGCTGTTTTATATTCTATGATAATACGCATTCAGTATTATTATAACCAATATTACCGAAAATTAAAATTATAAAATTGTATTGACAAATTCATGCAATCGACATTCATATGGACATATTAAATATTATGACTTTCAAGAACTATTTAAGATAATGAAGCACACAAAATATAATTATTATATTATTTTGTGCTTCATAAAAAAAAAAGAGACGTCTGGCCTTGTGGATACAATTTTAAATAATTTGTGTACATAAGATATAACTAAATGTCCTAATTATTTTGTACATAAACTATGTATACGTTATCATATTATAATTTTACTACTTATAATTTACTAGTATAGAAACTTCAATTTGATCTCTGTGCGAATAATAGTTTACAAGTTTTTAGCATTTCATTAATTTATTGATTTCGTATAACATAAAGTTTGCTTCGAACATAATTTAATTATAATTAATATTATTTCATAAAACATAACCATCGGAAAATCTAAAGAATTTACATCTTTATATTTATCGATTAAAATTTATAAAAAAAAATTATAATTTATAATGCGTCATTATAATAATACAAATTGCAATTATTGAGTCACGAACCTAGTATATTTTATCAAGTTACATATTATATTCAAAGTCACGTTTTTGTTGGGTTATACCGTTGTGAATATTACTATTTATAATGTAAATATATAAACAGGTTAAAACTTTCGTAGATTATAAAGTAATATTTCTTTTTCATTTTTTATCGATACAATATCATGTCTTTGATAGTGTTTTGACATTTTAGTTCAATTGCTGGTAAAAAAAATAAAATAGATAGAAGTGTCAGTACAAAGATTTATCAAAAAATAACACATACTTATATTTACACGTTGACTCAGTGGTCCTCCATAGAAAATAGAACTCCTTCGCACGATAGCCAAGCTATTAGTTTAATATACCAATTGCCCATATACCATATAAACATGGAATTGTTGTACATTCCTAGCTTGTGTGTTCTATGAAAAAGCGTACAGCGGTCAATGAACACAAAAACCAAAATATAGCAAGAATGGAGCTAATGATATAAAATATACAGGTTTAAATAAATGAAATAAAAATATTATTTAGAAAATATGACATATTTAAAAAAAATACGCTAGATAATAAGAGCTACATCATAAAACTAAAAAATTAGCTTTTTAAAGTATTAAATAAAATTAAGTATTTTATTTATATAGTAATGGCAATTAAGATAAACATTATCAAAAACATTACACCAATATAAAATATTTCTAAATGTAATTTTCAAACACTTAAGAAGCCATATATTTTCACGTTATATGATATCTTTAAAGTCCATCTAATCCCTACGCATCAAAAAATTATGGTTTTTCTATATCAAGTATCAAATGTAACGTTATAAAAATATATTTAATCACAAACCCTTTTAACCTTATTTACACAGGATTTCTTAGCGTATCATTTATATAATATTACAAAATAAAAGGATTCATTGAATTCTATAATGTTTTTCTTTTTTAAATATAAATGCAATACAATAATTAAATGATAAGAATTATCAAATGATATTCTTAAAACGTGATAGTAATAATAGTTTAAAATGTTTACATAAAATTAGGAAAATAAATGATTTGAATTACTTAAAGATAAGAAAAAAAACTTAATTGTTCTAAAAATATATTATTTTGTATTATAAAATAAGAGTAAAAATAAAAAAGAACCGGATGGGCCACGCTCTGCTGTACAGTTGGGCGTGGACCTCCTTTATAGGATAAGTCATTATTACAATGGATTTGTTAAATTTGAATGCAATGATAGATATCATTGTATACAAATAACGATTCTGAACGGAGTTAATATGTTTGTCTAGGATATAATACATTGTTATTTATAAAAATTATAATAAGTATATTTTATTTTGAAATGAAAAATTTAGAAAAATCGAAAATTTAAATTGTCTATAAATAGTCAAAATATGTCAAAATACTTTGAAATCTTAACCATGTATAGAAAACGTCAATATAAAGATTTGGTGAAAATTTCAAGTTTAAAACCTCAAAATTTTGTAGGAGCCAAATTTTTTTTTATCACCGATTATAAAAATAAAATGTAAAAAAATCGAATATTTTAAATGCCTATAAGTGGCTTAAAAATCAATATAATATTTTGAAAAAAATTTTGACATAAAGGAAATGCCAATCTTAACAGCTGGTAGAAATTTCAAAAATTTGCGACTCTTACTTTTTGAATTATAACAAATATTTAAAATCGTTTGAAAATAAATCTTTATATTGACGTTTTCTATACATGGTTAAGTTTTCAAAGTATTTTGACATATTTTGACTTATTTATAGACAATTTAAATTTTCGATTTTTGTAAAATTTTTGTTTTTAAACATCTATAAAATTTAATTGGTTAATCGAAAACTCTTGAAAATTTAATACAAGGTTCATAATAAGTTAAAATTATCGTAACTAAAAAATATCAGTGATGGGTTAACTCAAATTTTTTATTATAAGCCCTTAAAGCTCAAATTTGTATAAAATGTGTAAAAATCACGATAATTTGCAAGTTATTTTGTAAATAAAAATTCATAAAATTTTTTCTGTTCATACTTAAGGTTCAAAATGTTAACCATAGGTTATCTATAAGCTACTTTTCAAAAATCTTTAAAAAAATTTCTACCGTACTTAGAGGAAAAAATTTTATGACTGTTTGAAATTTAAATATTTACGAAATTGCATCAAATAACGATTTATTCTGGAACGATTTTAAATATTTGTTATAATTCAAAAAGTATAAGTCGCAGATTTTTTAAATTTCTACAAGCTGTTAAGATTGGTCTTTTCTTTATCTCATACTTTTTCAAAATATAATATTGATTATTAAGCTACTTATAGGCATTTAAGATATTCGATTTTTTTACATTTTATTTTTATAATCGGTGATTAAAAACATTTGGCTCGTACAAAATACTTAAAAATTTAATAGAAGATTTCACAGAAGTAGTTCTTAGTGTCATTCAAAAATTATTAAAATCCATATGCACAATTTTTTTTTAAAGCGTTTGAACAACGAATATTGTCTTAAAATTATAATTATAATTATTTTGACAAAATTTGACTTTTTTGTAGACAATTTAAATTTTCGATTTTTCTAAATTTTTCGTTTCAAAATAAAATATACTTATTACAATATTTATAAATAATATTGTATTATATTCTAGACAAACATATCATCTCCGTTCAGAATCGTTTTTCGTGTACAATAATTCCTATCATTGAATTGAAATTTAACAAATCCATTATAATGACCTATCCTATAAAGAGTCGCACTTCACCCCCAAGTGTACAGCAGAGCGAGACCCATCCGCTTCTTTTTTTCATTATTTTCTAAATTAATGTTAAAATAATTAATTAATAAAACCAAATAAGTTTCAACTAAAAATGTTAAGTGAACTTTTTCACGTTATGATTTAATTTAATTTTTTGTTGATTTTTATAAAAATGTATACATGCACAATTTTTTAATTTAATATTCACAAATAATATCTTGCATTTAAAGTGATGACACGTACAAAAAATAAATTTTATATAATCGTAAAATCATCTAAATTTCATTGAATATACTATATCTCTAATGAGTATTATAACAGTTTTTTTCAGTTATTATATCTTCGGAATATTTAAATAGGTTTAAATTTAAACACTTTTTCAAAATATATATGTTATTCATTAAATCATGATAATAATAAAAATTTAAAAATAATAAGAAAAGTTTTAGAAGATAATATTAAAAGTGGCAAACAAAACAATCAACTAGTTCACATTTACATACTTAACAATAATGCTAAAAATATTTCAGGTTTTGAATCTCATGTTTTTTCGAAAATAAAATTTTGGATTTTTCTTATTTTATTTTTTATTAAAATACTTTTGTCGAGTACAAGTAAAATTTAAATTAAAAATTATTAGGACTAAACTCAATAACTACATAATTAAAAAAGAACCGGATGGGCCTCGCTATGCTGTACACTTGGGGGTGAAGTGCGACTCTTCATAGGATAGGTCATTATAATGGATTTGTTAAATTTGAATTCAATGATAGGTATCATTATATACGAAAAACGATTCTGAACGGAGATGATATGTTTGACTAGAATATAATACAATGTTATTTATAAATATTGTAATAAGTATATTTTATTTTGAAATGAAAAATGAAAGAACCGGATGGGCCTCGCTATGCTGTACACTTGGGGGTGAAGTGCGACTCTTCACTTATATATTATATCTTCTCTTATATCTTCATAAATATTGTAATAAGTATATTATATTTTGAAACGATAAATATATTTTTTAATTAGGATGGGTTGGCAGTTGCATACAGCGACATAGTTGGTCAGTCTAGAATATTTAACATTATATTATACTTTACATGTAATTTTATGTCAATATTCGCTGTTCAATCGCTAATAAAAAAAAATTGTGCCTATGGATTTTAATAATTTTTGAATGACAATAAAAACTACTTCTGTGGAATTGTCTATTAAATTTTCAAGTATTTTGTAGGAGCCAAATTTTTTTTTGAGTATGACTGTCCAATAAAAGTGTCATATAATTATAGTTAAATTGATATTTTTATAATATAATACCATATTTTAATTTATTTTGAAAACAATATATAATAAGTTGTTATTGTACTGAAATATTATTATTATAAAAAATTATAAGGACTAAACTCAATAACTCAATAGTTAAAAAAGAACCGGATGGGATCGCTCTGCTGTACACTTGAGGGTGAAGTGTGGCTCTTCATAGGATAGGTCATTATAATGGATTTGTTAAATTTGAATTCAATGATAGGTATCATTGTATACGAAAAACGATTCTGAACGGAGATGATATGTTTGACTAGAATATAATACAATGTTATTTATAAATATTGTAATAAGTATATTTTATTTTGAAATGAAAAATTTAGAAAAATCGAAAATTTAAATTGTCTATAAATAGTCAAAATACATCAAAATACTTTGAAAATTTAACCATGTATAGAGAACGTCAATATAAAGATTTAGTGAATATTTCAAGTTGTTGTGGTTTTTCGTTTTTGAGTTAGAGCATTTTAAAAAACCGATATCATTTGTCAGTCTAGAATATTATACATTATATTATTTTTTACATGTAATTCTATGTCAATATTCACTGTTCAAACGCTTATAAAAAAAAATTGTGCCTATGGATTTTAATAATTTTTGATTGACATTAAGAACTACTTCTGTGGAATCTTCTATTAAATTTTCAAGTATTTTGTATGAGCCAAATTTTTTTTATCACCGATTATAAATATAAAATGTAAAAAAAATCGAATATTTAAATACCTATAAGTGGCTTAAAGATCAATATTATATTTTGAAAAAAATATGACATAAAGGCAATACCAATCTTAACAGCTTGTAGAAATTTCAAAAATCTGCGACTTTTACTTTTTGAATTATAACAAATATTTAAAATCGTTCGAGAATAAATCGTTATTTGATGCAATTTCGTAAATATTTAAATTTCAAACAGTCATAAAATTTTTTCCTCTAATTCCGGTAGAAATTTTTTTAAAGATTTTTGAAGAGTAGCTTATAGATAACAACTAAAAACTATTGAAATTATTTTTATATAATAGATTCATATAATACTATTGCCTATAAATAATATATATACGATATGATATTTTAGCGGGTTTTCACTGTTTAATAATTCGTTAGGCTGTAAAAATTATTTAATGATTATAAAGTAAATATAATCTGTATGTGAATTGTCTTCATCATGAATAGTGAGTAAAATGATTGTCTAAATGAATTTTAAATAGTCATATTTTACTTTAACAGATAATAATAAAAAATTCAAAAGGAAGACAATGCAAAATTTGAAAGTCATTGAAGTATTTTACTTGATGCTAAAATATAACATATTATAAGGCATACACAGAAGATATGCAACGTTGAAGTAAAGTCTTCATCCGATCAAAGAATGTCAATGGTTTCTTTTTGAAATTTGATTACGTGATTGAAGACATTGCAACGTTTCCTCTCCACTATTCAATAATATGTACGCACATATATATATATATATATATATATATATTTATATATATATATATATCGTCCCTATCATCTTACATTTTTTATCAATTCGACAATGTCGACAGTTGTAAAACATACAATATTGTATGCAATAAATATTATGCATATAGAAATATATTGCAATACATGAAACTATCAATATTATTTATTATATAACTTACAGTGAATAGAGTCTAAATATGTCAAAACTAATCGATTGACATCTGTAATTGTATAGTAGACAATAATAATAGTTATTGTGTATAGTAGTGATACTACAAGAAGTATAAGTAATAATAGTAGTATAAGTAGTATTAATTGTATAAGTTTAGTACTATCGAGTTTTCAAGAGTATTAGGTAGACACGTCGTCGGTTCAAGAAGATTCAGATATGAGAGACTGATTAAAATAAAATCTTATTGTTCTACTGTTTTTTGTAACTGATTTCATAGTTACTTTGTTATACACTTTTCTGATGTCATGATAAAGATTTCGGTATTCCTAGTCTGGTTTAATTATTTAATGTAAAATAAACAATTAAATAATTAAACCTGACAAAAAAATAAATAAAATAAACGATTGCTGCCTCCTAATGGGATAGAAAAGCAAAGATATTTTTTCCAAATTCGGTAAATCGTTATATAAATACAGGTATATAAATATTGAATTTATATCATCGAGCAATTTATATATATACACATATTTACTGGTACACCCATCGAAATATCGAATTATACGTTTGAAAAGCGAATAAGAATTGAAGATATATGGTCGATTGAAGATGGTGGCATTTTAATGCGGACAAGGCATATTTGCCAATCCCATCGGCGTTATTAAAATTTGAAATAGACTATCCCTCTGACGTCTGAGATGATGATTTCTTACTTGACGACGACCCCTAAGCACATAATTGAGTTTGACTTTTTCTTATTTTATTTTTTTTTTTTTTTAATAAAGTTCAACATTCCATACCTTTCTTCGCACAGATCGTTTATTAAAAGACATTTTATCCTCGCACGTAGTAGTATTGGTATTAGTATGAGTCAAATGAAAAAAAAAAAAAAATTATCGCAGTTGTATGAAAATAAAATGAAAATAATATTAAGAATCATACACTCCCACAAGTTACTATATTAGAACAGTAATATGAGTTCCAATGATAATAATTAATAACTAATGAGTTATAAGTGACAAACATACTTTAATAAACATACGATTATTGTTTTCCATAATTATATCCTATTGTTGTATAGTACAATACACCAAAATATATTTTTCTCTTGCAATAATTTATATTAAAAAAAACTAACTTACAATTCTAAATGTATCGAACAAAATAGGTAAGTTGAAAAATGTATAATATTTGCAATGGCGAAAAGTTGCAAATAAAATACAACTACATATTTTGGTGTTATTAATAGTATTTTCCAATTTTATGATGAAACGTTTCGAACATTTCCAGTCAAACATAATTTCACTCTAATTTGATTATTAATAATATATAATCGTCTATACTGACAAAGCATCTCTGAAAAGGGAAAAATACATCAGCGGAAACCAGTGTATTACACGCTTCATTCAAAATCTAAAATTACAGATAAAATACGATTTTAAAACGAATATTTAAGTTGGTATAATGCAGTTAGAGTATATTTTATAAATTATCATAGAATACTGTAAAATTCATGCAAATAAACGAATTAAACCGAGCTTAACATCACCAAGATGTTAGTCATACAAAATAATTTATTTTATTGAGTATCCAAACTTTAGCTACAATTTAATTTATATTCTGCTACATATTTTATCAACAAAAACTTTATTCTTTTCAATATATCTTAGTATAATTTTAGGTAAACTTTTCAACATTTTTTCAATCCGTACTTCTTTAAATTGAAATTGTTTATTTGTCGAAAAAAAAAAGAAAAAAAAAGATATAATCCCCCAAAAAGTACAAAAAACATATAATTGAATACTTTAAGACGTTTACATTGTATGTCAATATGAGTGTTTTACGCAAAAAATAATCAAAGGGCAAGTATACTAAAAAAACAAAATATAAAATAAAATAATTAATTATTTAAATTCATTGCTTGAAAAATTAATAAGTGTACATATATTATAATAGGTATAATATTTTAATTTATTGAATATATATATTCATAATTATATTGTACTGATACTTGGATAGATAATAATAAAAACCGTTAAAACAACTAAAGGTAATATGGGATGAAAAAAATGTTTACATAAAATATACAATACACATGAGTATAACAATAAAAGTGAGTACTCGATACCAAGGAGAGTAGAATATTACGCCAACGATCCAAACGAGTATTTCGCTATTGTGTGAATCATTCTGAACCTCAATTACACTACTTTAAGCAAAAGATTTATAACGACCTAAGAATGTTGGTTATTATGATAGGTGTAACATTTATGAAATGGTAAATGCATAACCATGGACACCCGAATAATTAACATAATCATCATACACTTCATATATACCAATAATTCTAAATGTCCTCTTTGTTACCCGTAGTAAAATTCTTAAAATATGATTCGATAAATCAAATTTTAAAAAATAATCCCGGTACACTCTACACGGTATTTTCTTCAGACAGCGTGCAATTAAGTGGAAGAAAACTGCTGTTAATTAAAAAAAAATATGAGAATAAAAATAGTTCTATTGATATTCTTAATTGTTTTAATATTAGACTTATGTTTAAGTTTCGTAAGATTAAAAAAGACGAAAGATGTAAAATACATTGATTTTTAAAGAATTCCAAGGAATGCTTTGTAAAAGTAATATCATCAGAGATTTTTCTTCTTTTCATATAAAAAAAAAAAAAAAAAAAAAAAGGAAACACTCATTCTGTAAATTCGGAATAATATATAGATCATTAATAATAAAAAAATTAAGTTTTGTCGCTGGGGAATAACATGAAAGTTTCAATGTGATGTGTTTGTAATAATATATGTACGTGCACACTGCGTAGTAATTACAATATATTTTATACGCATATACATAATATACACAGAGTGATAACAAATAACGTATTCCAACTGATGGAATAACGATTTCTACAAAAAGATATTCATTCACGGACCCATACGAATCGCATTAGCCATAATATAAACACATATAATTGTTCAGTTTCTATTTTCCAATGAAAAACTTAACACACTTTAAAACATATATTATTTATAGTTAATACGTCACTGGAAAAACACGCAATCATGACGATGGTTTGCATTATCTAACCAAGTAAAATGAACAATGATAATAAACAATGTGTATTCTGTGAAATAATATATATTTATTTGGCTTATCCTTGTTAACGGAAAAACATTTTTATTACACTACACAATAAATTAAACTAACTAATAAACAATAATACATTTAGAAAAAAATACATAAAATAATATTATTCTAATCATAATATGAATAGTTAAAATGAAAATGAAAATACTTTGTTAAAGTGAATAATTAGAAAATTTCACGACAAAATAATTATTATTTAGCATAGTTTTAATATATTATTCATGTTGCGTTTGTTGTTGCGATAATTGACAACAATGATTTCAATATTTCAGAAGTCACTTGTCAGAAGCTTGTAGGTATTTACAAATAATGAATTAACAAACGCATATTGTCTAAACAGCATGGACAATTTTTAAATTCCCGAAATGGATTGATTTCCTTGTGGTATATTTATTCAATAATCGTTTTTTTTTTCAACCACAAAACACATTAATTATACCTAGGTGTAACCGGTGGTACAAGTAGGGATACCTGGTTTTGACCCTTTCCCCTAAAATATATAGTTAACACAATCATACCTCATTCTTCCCATCAAACACCTTCCAAATTCAAATTTTATCAAATTTATAACCACCGCCGAAAATAAATCCTGTTACACAACTTTTATCATCATTTTTTTTTTTTTTTCATTATACGAGTAGTAAGATTGGAATTATTCTAGCAAAACGAATCGTTTGAATGTTGGAAATTCATTTTACCAACTGAATAAAGTCAAAGGTATTTGCAACCATATGTATATTTAAACTGTTTCTAATATTTACATTTAGAGATGACAAAACACTTATGCGGTATGTTAAAAGTTTTCTTGGTATTTTATTCCTAATGGATTTTATAGTTTTATAACAAAAGTGTAAAAAGCACATCTTTATCTATTTCCTAGCAATCGATTTAGTTTTCTATATGGTAGTATATTTTTCAATACATAAATGTAAAAGTATTTGTTTTTTTTCCAATTCTTTTTATAAAACTTTTTATGCATTTTCAAATAACAAATACAGGACATTGGCCAAAAAATATTGAATTTACACTATAATAATATTAGAAATAAACCAAGTAATAATGCGATACATAGGCCAAATTACTCTGAATGTTTATCTTGAAAAAAGCTCAAAGTGGGAAATATTCTAAACATTTTAATCTATTATAAAAACCGAAAAACCATTCAAAAATTAATGACATTTATTTCATTACTATATTAAAAAAAAAAAAATCAACTTATTATTATGGTTGATTTAAGCTGTGGCTTACACTTGAATATAAAAAAAAAAATCGGTATTGTGAACTTTATTATTCTAAAATACAATACTACATAGTTTTTAGTTTAGTAAATATATTTATAACTCGTTATTATTTTCCTCGATATCGCACACTTATATTTATACGTATTATAAAATGGATTTAAATATTTATTGTTCAAAAATATTTGTAACTGTTTGCTAAGAAAATTTGATACATATAAATATTTATTTAACTAATTAAATCGTAAGACAAAAAACAAAAATATATTTAATGTTTAATTTGTACTAATTACGTATCAAACCGTACAAAAATATTAATAAACGGTAAATTATAGAACACATCACAACGTAATTTTACTTTATATTCCACATTAACTCTGGAGAAACATATTTCAGTTATTATAATTTTAATATTTTACTAAATAACATTTATAGCGGTACTAAAAAATGTGATAATCTTAAACAAGTCGCTCAATATTATTAGTTTTTTATATCATCCGAAATGCATATCTGTTCTCTTCTTCTTCTTTTTTTGCTTCGCCTTCCTCCCAACTATTTAGGGTCGGCCACCCTTGTCCTACACCTCCACTTTACTCGGTTAATCACATCTCCTCTGCACATACCGACAGCCCTCATGTCATTCTCCAAAGTCTCCAACCATCTCTTTTTTGGTCTTCCTCTTCCTCTTTTCCCTTCAACGTCCATCTTCATAACCACTCTTACTGCATTCGTTTCCTCACGCCTCACCACATGCCCAAACCATCTCAGCCTCTTTTCTCTCATCTTGTCCACAATTGGCGCTACACCAACACTACCTCTCACGTATTCATTCCTTATTCTATCTTCTCTTGTCACTCCACTCAACCATCTAAGCATTCTCATTTCCGCGACACTCATACTTTGTTCTATTCTCCTGTTAACCGCCAAACACTCTGAACCATACAGCATATTTGGTCTCACTACACATTTATAAAATTTACCTTTCAGCCTAATTGGAATTCTCTTATCGCATAACACGCCCGATGCTTCTCTCCATTTCATCCACCCACACTTAATCCTATGTTTTACATACATGTCAAAGCCCCCGTCCTTTTGAACAAAAGATCCTAAATATTTAAAGCTGTCAACTTCACCTATCACATCACCATCTATTGTCAGTTGTCTCCTCATTCCTTCAACTTCTTGGTCTCTTTGTCCAAAATTATACTCAATACACTCAGTTTTATTTCTACTAATTCTCAATCCCTTTTCTTCGAGGGCTAACCTCCACTCATTTACCCTATTATTGACAGCTTCTAGGTTTTCTCCTATCAGAACTATATCATCCGCAAACATCATACACCAAGGTATCTCACCCTCTATCTCCTTTGAAACCTCATCCATTACCACTGAGAACAGGTAGGGGCTTAGAGCTGACCCCTGGTGCACATCTACTCCTATACTGAAACCTTCTGATACTCCACACCGACTCTTGACACTAGTACTCGACCCTTCATACATATCCTGGATCAAATTAACATACATTTTTGGGACATTTTTTCTCATTAATGCCCACCTTAAAACTTCCCTTGGCACCCTGTCATAAGCCTTTTCTAAATCTATAAACACCATGCATAGTTTTTTATTCTTTTCTCTGTACTTCTCTACAAATTGCCTAACACAAAATAATGGCTCCATTGTCGATTTTCCTGGCATAAAACCAAACTGGTTTTCTGATATCGACGTCTCACTTCTTATCCTCTTCTCTATAATCTTTTCCCAGATCTTCATACTATGACTCATGATCTTTATTCCTCTATAGTTCCCACATTTTTGTATGTCTCCTTTTCCTTTAAATATTGGTACAATAAAACTCTTTCTCCAATCTTCTGGCAGTACCTTATTAAAAAGATTTTTCAACCACCCAATGCTTACATCCCCTAACATTTTCCACACCTCTACAGGTCCTACCGCTTTTTTCTTTTTCATCGCCTTCGCCGCATCTCTCACTTCCTCTTCGCCCACTAGACCAATCAATCCTTCATTCCATGACATACTCTCTAAAGCTTCTTTTGGATATTCCTCGTTCAGTAATTTCTCAAAATATTCTTTCCATCTTTTTTTCACATCCTCATAATTTGTTAAAACTCTCTTATCCTCATTTTTTATACACCAGACATCTTGGAAATCCTTGGATCGCTTTTCTCTCACCTTCGCCAGTCTATAAATTTCTCTTTCTCCTTCCTGTGTTCCTAGCCGCTCATATAACTCATCATACCTATTAAGCTTAGCTTTGCTTACCGCACTTTACACTATTTTACATACATTTTTATACTCTATCCAATCTTCCCTCTTCCTACTTTTCTGCCATACCTTAAATTGCTTTTTCTTACTCGCTACTACTCTCTGAATCTCCTCATCCCACCACCACGTTTCCTTGTCTTCTGGTAAACTACTTTTGGTTTCACCAACAACCTCTTTTGCTATGTTCTTAACACAAGTGGCCATCCTTCTCCAAACCTCATTTATATCTCCCTCAACATTCCACACAGCTTTTTCTTTTAATTTCTTTATAAACTCCTTCTCTTTGTTTCCTATTAATTTCCACCACCTAGTTCTGATCTCCTTCCATGTCTTCCTTCTTTTGTTCATTTGTTTTCCACTATACCATACTTCCATTATCATCAACCTATGTTGTGTTATTACACTCTCTTCAGGAATTACTTTACAATCTAAAAATGCATATCTGTTCATGATTTTTAAATTAATTGAGCAATATAATACGACTAATATTTTAGTATAGTTCAAAATAAATTACAAGTATTTAAGTAGGTATTCATTCAAATTTAAAGTAGTATTAAAACTATAGATTAATAATTGTATTATTAAAATAATTACTTTCTTAGTATAATGCACTGTAAGTTATTCATTTCCATAATAACAAACGTTTTAATATCTACATATTATATATTATTATATAATAAAATAGTAATAATATATGCAATATTATAAAATAACATTTCCTGATCCAAATTGTTGTTGTATTTAAATTAAATGTATTATTCACGAGTGGTTCAGCGGTAACATAATAAAACTTATGATATATAATCAAATTATGATAATTTTTATAGAGTAATATACATAAGATAAATTTAGGAAAAAAATATGGTCATATCACAAAATCCATAAATTAAGTATGAAGACTAAAGATCAATAGACAAACATCTTAATGGTTATTACACAATTAAATAGCAAATGTTTAAATTATAATGAAATGCAGCTTTCCTTTTCTCTGAGGTTTACTATTATTCTCATTCAATTCCTTTTACAAATTATAATTTGTAGATTATAATAGTTCAGCATTATACACTGTTAAGTAGTAATTTTTATAAATTAGGAAAATACTAAATACTTCTATATTTATAGTTATACTATATGTCTTATGAATTTATAAATTAATAAGAATTGTTTATATTTTATAACAAATTATATTCTCTCTTATGGTATGCCTTTAAAAAGTATATACGAAACATGCAAATAATTAGAAGTAAACAAATATAATAGGAAACATGATTTTTAAAATACATTACATTTTTTTCAGCTTGGATTAAACATCAATTATTCTATTTTAATAATTGTATATCACTTCATAAAACTTTTTCGTAATATCTATCAATACATGTTATACCAACCTTATATAATTGTGATAACTTAATGAGTATGGTTTAAATCAAAATACAATTTTTGGTTTTTTCTTTAAAAAAAATATTTTTTCAACAATCTTATATAAATTAAAACCAATACAATCATTAACCATAAAAGTATGTATTATTGATTTTTAACTATTATATAAAAACTCCCAATTTTAGGGTTCACAAAATATTACACCATTTACATATATAAATTGAACTAATATAACTTATATGAGTAATAATTTTTAAATATTTGATATTCTATTTAATATATAGTGAAAATATACTATATTCTCGTATATAAATATATATGAAAAAGTATTTAACCGCTAAGCGGTAAATTTTGACATTCACCAATAGTTGTCAACTTTTACCAATAATTTTGATGAATATTGTCTAGTTTTACAAATACCTCATATTGTGGATATTTACTTGTGATTATTTGACATACACATTAGTTATTTGGTCAATTTTAATTTAATTTAATTTTTTAATTTTAATTTAATTATTAATTTTAATATACGATTAAATCATATAATTACAATTATTTTTCAATTACTAGTTAAAATGAGATATAAATGGATAGTTAAATAATAAATAAATGTAGATTGGTTGATCAAATTTAGATTACATTAAATTTATTAATTTTATTGTAATTTATTGTGACAATTTTTTTTTCTTTAGCACAATAACTTTATTCATACATTTATTGTACTTTTCCACTCTTAAATAGAAACAATTATTTTTCGTTAAATGTAAATTAAAGCTTTCATAAAAATATCTTTTATATTTTCTATTTTAGTGATTAATAATATTATGTTTGACTTAAATCAATATGAAAAACAATACTTTTGAACACTCTTTCCCTAGGTTTTGTAAGCACGTCAATACTGTCAAAAATATACCCAGCAATTTTATATAAGAAAATTTAATTATTAAATATCGAGATAACTCTCTTGAGCTATAAAAATTAAAACCGAGCATATGTCTCAATCATGAATTTTTAAATAATACTGTGATAGAGCAGCTTAAATTTCAACATTATTGAACATATCTTATAATATACACCGAGCTTAGATTGTTAAAATACAATAGATATAAATGTCTACAATCACGGGTGTATAAGCGCAAAACGGGTATGTTGACATACAATGGTAACTGTCTACAGGCCCGGCGCAAGGCTAAATGACGCCCCAGGCCAAAATGCCAACTGGCGCCTTTTTCATACAATCCATAATATTATAATATTCGGAAAAAATGTTGTTTATGGACAGAAAAAAGGAAAAATGATATATAATGCTTAACTTGTACATTATTTGTTATCGTCTTTATTAAAAACAAAAAAAACATATTATGACTAAATATAATGTAATAGGTATAATATTCACATATAAATACAAAATACCTACATACTAGTAAAAAAAAAAAATAAAAATAATACAGAAATGGAAATTGAATGTACAATAAAACATAACATAAATAAAATATTTATTTAAATTTGTAACTTACGTCCAAACAAGAAATTAACAATTGCTTGATGTTCACAATCTCTGTGCATAATTCGACACCATCAATATCAGAGTCAGATCCATCTTTAAGGTGATTGTGTAGATCTATACAATGTTTCAATAATTCGTTTTCATTTTCAGGTGCATTTTTTAAATCATACAAAAAATTCCATAAATCAACATGGATCTTTAAAATTTCAAAACGATCTGTCAATGATGTAGTAACAACGTCTATCAATGTGTAAAAAAATTCATGTTTACATTTTTCGACTGCAGTTCTATGGTCAGTATCATCTGAATGCTCATAATCAAAGTTTTTTTTTTGTATACGCTTCCGAACTACTTTTATTTCAGAATCCACCCCTAATTCATCTGCTATTGCTTTTGTTTTGACCAAAATCTGATCAAATTGATCTCTATAGTTCTTAATAAACTCTAAAGCACTTTTTATCATATTAGAACCATTTATTAAATCCATTGCTTTTGCTTGCATACTTTAACTGACTAGATTAACTTGAAAAAGAATATCGTACCAAACAACTAATGATATTAGAAACATAAAATCTGTAAGTTGATCATCAAGCGAAACAGCTTCATGGCGCGTTCCAGCATCTATGTTTTCAACTTTGGATAGTTTAATAAGCGCATTGTAAATTTGTTCAGTTTGAAAGCGAACAACTTTTACGATGTTGATTCTACTTTCCCACCTTGTGTCACTCAGAGGTTTCACGGTCAGCCCTTTTATATTGACGGTTAAAATTTTCCATCGATTTACCGATGATGAAAACAAAACATAAATTCTTTGGAGTACGCCGAAAACTGTAATTGAATTTATAGAACAAGATGCAGCATCTGATACAACTAAATTTAAAGAATGGCAATTGCATGGAACAAAGGTTGCGCGAGGATTCATTGATAAAACTCTGGCTTGAACTCCTTTCATGCCTTTTCATGTTAGCACCATTATCATATCCCTGCCCACGACAATCTAGAAAAGAAATATTCTTTTCTGCAAGAGTTTTTAGAAGAAGGTCTGTTAAACTCAAACCTGTAGAGCTTTATACTATTTTAAATCCAATAAAATGTTCTTTAACTTCAATTTTTTCTTTTATATTAACAAATCTTAATGTAAAGGATAGTTGTTCTTGATGACTCACATCTGGTGTACAGTCAAGAATTACAGAATAATATTTTCATGCACGTAATCTATCTATTATTGTTTCTAAAACTTTATTGGCCATGAGATTAATTAATTCATTTTGAATAGAATGACTGCAATAATGTACGGTTTTTTCACGAGACAGTGTTTTAAGTAATAATTCTTTTGTTACATGGTCATATTTACCCAAAAGCTCAACTAAAGTTAAAAAATTTCCATTACTTTGAGTATAAAATTTATCTGAACTTCCTCGAAATGCTAGATTATTCTTAGATAAATATAAAGTTACTGATAACAAACGGTCCAAAACTTTTACCCAATAATCAGTTTCCATGTTCGTAATTCGCTGGTGCTCTACATCTATTGTTTTATTTAGTTTTAACCGTTTTTCTATTTCTATCCATGTACCATAAGCCTTAAAATGATTAGGTGCTTTTTCGTGTACAGCAAGTGCAGCAGATACGTTATGCCAATCAGAAAACCCACAAATTGCCAAATTTGACTTCGGAGTTCTATCAAATAATTTACAACAGAAACAAAATATTTTCCCCGTTGATTTTGAGTAAATTAACCAACGCCTAACTAATTTTTCTACATTAAAAAGATGTCGATAAAAATGAACCTCAGAAAAATATCTTTTTTCATGAATATATTTGAATACTCGAAAATTCTGTAAATATTTCGGGACCGGTTACTACTATATAGTCAATTTGTTTTGATGTTAAAAATGAGGGCCAAGTAGCAGGATCAGAGTTAATACTTGGCTCAGATGATTCAGTGTTACTAACCAATTTAGTACTTCGAAATTCAATAGAAATATCCATATTTTCTAAATGCTTAATTGTATGTTGTTCAGAACTTGTAGTAGCTAATAAAGATGACGTGATATTTTGTTCTGAACTTGTAGAAGATAACAATTCTTCTGAAGAATAGCTATTATCGTTAATTGATTTTTAATTTTTTTGTAAGAACTTAGATAAAGCATTAGCACCTTTTTTAAATTCTAATTCCCTCTTAATCTTTTTTTTTAGGTTTTCTGCTCCAGATAATTTATTTTTTGGTGCCATTCTAACTAAAGCGTTTCCTAAATTAATTATAATAATTTTTATAATATTATTAATTAATTCTTATCAAATATCATATAGGTATATTAAACGTAAAATAAATATAGTATTCCGACAGATGCAGCAGAAAACGTGTTAATAAATAATAAATTAAAATATATATTATTTATTTTCTATTGTCTGTTAAAATTTCTTACAAGCTACAACTTCCCTAATAACTAGTGAAATTTAATCGTTACCTAGACTGTTGTGGCGATGGCGTACTCGTTTCAAAGAGCAAAAACAAAATGACAATAAATGTATGGTCAAAGACATGTATAGTACGATCGTCAATCAGTAATATAATAATATAATATATAATACTATAATAAAAGTAGTGTGTATTTTCAAATACACAGAATAAGCTGATAAGTGACGGACGAAGGCGACGCGACGTAGTCACGACGGCTCGACGCGATCCCGATTAAACGATAACAAATATTCAGGAATTTTTATATTTATAGAACAATATATAACATAAACATTTTACGTTAGTGCGCTAAGCAGAAAAACCATAATAATAATTATCTCTATTTCAGTACAAAGTTTTAGGTATTTTATATTTAATAAAAAAAATTACTGACAAAAATGTGCAAAATTGTAAATAACAATTTCGGCGCCCCCCTGAAAATGGCGCCTTAGGCGACCGCCTGAGTCGCCTTACCCTCGCGTTGGGCCTGACTGTCTACATTTACTGAATGTGGTCATATATCATAACATATATGTTAAACATATTCTTATCATTAATAAAAAAAGTATCGGTCACGCATATTACTATATATGAATGGATCGACACTTTATTACTCAATTTTAGATATTTCATATTTTAGGTGATCCAAAATATTATGTGAAACGTAAAAATGAACGTCAACAATAATGACAGAATATTATTGAACTCATAATTAAACAAAAGTGTCTAGAAAACGGATATAACAATAACCAAAATGAATAAGAAAATATGAAGATATTAATGATCTAGTAAATTAATAATTATGCACAATTATTTCAAGACCTTTACAATTTAAACTGATTTCACTTGTCCGTTTAATCAAACATGAATAAAAAAAAAAAAAAATTAGAGATAAACGTTAAATACATAAAGTTAATAATTACTTTTAAGTTTGTGAAAAGTGATAATGTTGATCAAGTTAGATCTTTATTCAAATGACCAATGACATATTTTTAACTATACAAATTATTTTGTTCATTCATTTAATTTCATTTATATGTTATAATCAAATTATTTAAAAAATACTGTATAAAACACGCATCATTAAGTTATTTACTAAACCATGCCGAATGAAATATATTTATGAACATATATTAACGGAAAATCTTTAATGAAATTTGAGATATAGTTTGTTTTATATAAACAATACACACATTTTTCGTAATAATAATATTATATCATGAAAAAAAAAAAAAAAGTGAACTTTATAAATCTATTATACAAATTTAAAATAATTATATCAAAAAATATTGCAGTCCTCTAAATTAAAAATGTTTAATTTTGAATAATAAACAATGATTCCGCATTGATAGAAACGGAAACGACAATGGTTAAATATTTAAATTAGTTACAAATAAGAGAACGATTTTTAAAACCCAGGCTAGTGAAATTGGGTTGAAAATATAAAATTCCATTGGAGATTACATATGAGTATTTATCACTATGTAATTGAAATGGAAACAAAATCTGTTAGTATGATGAAGCTTTGAAACTTTTTTCAGTAAGCACCACTAAACGAAGAATAAAACTTATAAAGAAATTTTGAGCACCAATTCAATTCCTATATTAGAGAAAAATAAATTGAAGTTCAGAATATAAATTAAATATTTCTGACTGTCGACATAACTAATCCTCAAATCCGAAAGCGGGCGAAATGAAGCGGAATTCTTTTAGTATAACAAGTTTTTATGATCATACATACTAATGATTTCCAATGGAAGGAGAAATTAATCATGTGACTAGAATGGTTTGTAAAATGTTTTTTTTTCTAAATAAAATACATTACAGTTTTAATATTTATTAGTTAAGAATATAGTTAATTATTATTATTAATATATTTTTATAATCAATTTAATTGATGGTGTGATTATGATTATTTGAATAAT
>JASXSY010001596.1:0-67500 GCA_034509805.1 Sipha maydis | reverse complement strand
TAAAAATTAAAAACAATTTTTCTAAATATGCTCATGAAAAAATAGAAAACAATTTGAAATACGAGTAAATGTACATATAACAGAGTATTCACTATTTTTTAATTCATTCTAATAACATAAATAATTAACATTTCTGTATAAAAACAACTCATTCACCAAATATAATTTTATACATAAAGATCATAAGAAATATTTCTACGGACAGATTCAGAGAAATTTAAATAAATACTAATGATAAGTAATTCTAATTAAATATCAAAGCAAAATAAATGTATAATAACAATAATAATTTACCTTTTTGTTTGAAAACTTATGCTATTAATTAAATTTAGACACATGATTTAAGATTTAAATGTTATGATAAATTATATATAAAATGTAGTTATTGGTGTTTGGTTAGTTAAAGAATTTATACATTTTCAAGATATATCATTTATACTTAAAGAATACCAATACATCATACAATTTTAATTTTAAATGATTTATGGTAAAAATATGTGATTAAATATATAATTAATTTTCAAAAATATTTAATTCTATTTTTAATTCGAAAACTATATTATTGTTTTTGAAAATCTACTGTGTTTATTTGTGTTTGTAAATATTTTTAGAATCACATAAAATATTAATTTAAGTAATTTAAATAAATTCAAAATTAAATACTTAATTTAATAAAAAATAAGTAATTAACTTACTATACCTATAGTAAAAATAAATGCTTAATTTTTCTAGGAATCTCAATTTATAATTAATGAAATATTTATAATTAGAATACTACGTTTCTAACCAAAATAAACACGAAATCATAATATAATTAATGTTCAAAGTTAATAAAAAAAGTACTTTAGAAATAACATTTCTAAATAAATATCATATACATATATGTTCTATAAGAATTTACATTATTTAACCATACACGTACAAATGCATACTATAGGTTTTAATTTTAAAAATATGTATTAAAAAAAAAAAAAGTGATGGATATTATACATTAAATTCGTTTTAAAACCTTAAATCATGTAAATGGGTAATAAACAAATTTAATATATATATATTTATTATTCAATCTATACGTAAAATATACACTATTTAATAATGAATATCATTGAAAATCAAAATTCAAAGAAAATATTATTCTTTATAAACTTTATTAGTTCAAAATCATAATTAAATTATAGTCCGTGTAAAGATTTATAAGGCCTGTAATAATGCAATACAATATATTAATCTAAAATTATTGAATATATGGATATTTTTAAATATATAATTTCAACTCTTATGTAAAATTATTTTTTAATTTTTTGTTTGTATGATATATTTAAAATTATCTAATAAATGTTAACAATCAAGCAAATATTATACTAAACAAAAAATATATTAATTGTTGTCAAACTATTTTTAAATTTAAAAACTTTTCAATTATCATAAAAAATAATTCAATTTAGATAAAAAAAATAAAAAAAAACAATCGATCCGAAATTATATAAAGCTAAGGCTATGACTAAATATATAAACTTAAAGTAAATTTACTTTAAGCTATAAGCATGGGTAAGATTTTACAATGAATTACATTTTTGATAGTTAAAGGTTTGACTATAACGAATCCCAATTTAACAACAAATCATTGGCGTTGTAGGTAGTAAAACAATACATTTTTTGAAAATATGTATTTCGGAATAAAAATATGAAAATGTTTAAATAAAAACTCGTCTGTTGAATACAATATAAATTTAAAATAATGTTGCCATTTTCATATTATTCATATTATTAATAGGTAGAACGGTCTAAATTAGTGGTTTAATTTCCCCTGTATTTTCAATTTTTTCTCGTTTCTCTTCGAGCGTAGTTTTTATTTAGTACATTCAATCTAATAACGATCCGTGTACTCAAGACAAGGAATTTAATAAAGCATACACAAAAAGAATAAAGATCTTCCTTTACCATAAAGTATATACGAAATTCTCCCGAGTTTTAAAGACTGACCGGATGTGCGTAAAAAGATGAACATTATATGTATTTATAATAGTAAATTCGTAAGTAAATCCAAATTATACAGACCACGGTTTTTCAAGTTCTTTTGCTGTATTATAGTTTTATAACACAAAGATTTTATTAAAATATATTTATTATATTATAATAAGCATTGATACATAGATGCAAATAATACTTTCTTTTACGATTAATATAATTTGGACGTTATTTCTACTCAACGTAAATATTTAAAAACACCCAAAATTTCCTTTTTATCTTATTTGAAACATAAAAATTACTTGTTGAAAAAGTCTATTTTACGAAAATTTATCGTTTAACATAAATATTATATAGGATGCTGAATATATGTTCAAAATAAATGTATACCATACATACTTAACAAACACTATATAATTAAAATTAGATTATCTATGTTTGATAAATATTATGATTCAAGAATTATGTAATTAATGTAATAAATGTAGTTGAGAATATTTACTACGTCTATAAAAAGTTAATTCAATTATATTTTATTGACAAAATATTTAATACTAACCATTTTTTTTTTTTTTTTTTTATTATACCTAGTACTAATTAAAATATTAATTATATTAAACAGTTTAAATTGTACGTATACATTAGACACTAAACAAAACTAGTTCACAAAAACATGAAACAATGATTTATACTAATAGTTTATTTTATCTGGAAATATACTACCTAATTATGATCAATATCGTAACCAGTGTTAGTGTATAGTTGGAGGGAGAACCGAAAACCTAACATCAATTTTTTATGTTTTGTAACAATGAATGAAATCTGAGATATCAGAGTGGACGCGCAGATTTCTATTACACTCTTTGATCACGGCATTGGACAGTAGAGTGTCAGGATTTTGGTGACCTTTCAGGTTACCTCACTTCCCATGGACATCCTATTTGCTAATAAAAGACTATTAGTAGACTGTCCTGGGTCGATTACATGTGATTCCGGGGAAACGCCCGAACGCAGTAGTAAGCCACAAATATATAAATGACACCTGATAGCTCATAAAATTCGAAATGAAAATCAAATTGATAATGTTTGAAAATTATTTAAAAATAAAAATAAATTAATCAAATATAATTTTTTGTAGTTGCAAAACTTCCGATTTTTACAGTCTCTAAGAAAAGATGAAATTTAACTGAATTTATAATTCATACTGTAGTATCAATAATTTTATACCCATCATTTTGAAGTTCGGATATGCCAATTGCAGTTCGGATAGTAGAGGATTCGAATAATGAAGGTTCGGATAATCGAGGTTCTGCTTCATAGGATATTTATTAAAAATGTTTGGTTATTTCTGATACAACAAATATGAAAATATAATTTCAATTATCTTCTTTTTAAGTAAAGTATTTACACATTTTTGTTAAATAGAGATTCTCATTACGATACATATATAGGTACAAAAGTGTATCTATAAAAAATTAGCATTCATCTGCTTTATATAATGACTTAGAGATGTATTTAAATTTTTTTATAATCGTCTGAATAATTACCTTTAAACGAAATTTCACAATTCAACCGACAATTATAATTATAATTCTGCTAATCAATTTTAGTTTTTATTTTATAATCATAACACTTTTTTACTGAATTAATCAGATAAACTACTTAAATAATTTATATATTATCAATAAAAAAATTAATGAAATAAAATTCTTACATAATAATAAAAAATGAATAAATACACTACATAACATAAACGGAATGAAACTAATAATTTATAAAACAATGAAAATGTAAGATTCGACAGTTACATTTTATATTATAAAAACTGACTTACGATTCTTTTTTGAAATTTCAGAGAAGTTGAGGCCCTCTTCGCCTCTTTAAAATACCTTCTTTTTTTGACTTCTTTAATATACTGATTTACGTTTTAGTATATAAAAAAAAAACAATAGTCCATATTAATCGAAAATCATATAAGAGACTACCAAAAAGTTCTTTGCTTCTTTTGTCTTTTTTAACAGAATTAGCAGATGTAATTAGAGTTACATCGTAACATTAATTTTTGTTTATTTATCAAAAGATTTAATACAAATTTTGAATTTATACCAACAATTTTTAAACATCTCAGTCTACTAACCATAAAAACACCCACAAGAACTTTTCATTTCATTTTCTGTGACACAGGTCGTACGTGATTCATCTAAAACCTTTAAACAGTGACCTGTTTTGATAGAAAGACTTTTTGATTTCTAGATTCACCTTCTAATAAATGAGATACCGAGAAAGATATGGCTACCAATCATCCAACCATGTGCAGAGAAATATATATGTACACTGTATACGTGCTCGCGATAAGTCATCGCATAACCATGGGAGTCGGTTTAAATTTTCGGAGATACTTCTCGAATGAGAAGTGGTCATAACTCTCCACTCCCTATTTCATGATTTTCAGAAAAGTTGCTTAAGGCCCGTTTGTACTTTTAATGAAACATAATCAATGTTCACGACAGATATTCACTATATTTTGCGTTGCTGAACCGTGACAAAAGATTACTAATTACGGTTATCCGCAAGCTACGGGCTCAATTTAGTTTCTTAGAAAAATATCCTAATCATCTAGAAACACATGTATGTATAGTAACTAAAAAAATTGGGAATATCAAAAAAGGACTACGCTGAATGCAATCATTTCAATAGAACTTAATATTATTATTACTTTGTAGTAAGTACCTGCAAGTGATATTTGTCATAAAAAAATTTTTTTTTTTGATTTGTAAACTGATGGTTTATTTTGATTGTTTTTTTAGATAACAATTTTTTATCATTAGAAAATTGATAACTATCAAATATATTTTTCCCAGTTTACGAAGAATAGCGTACTTTAATACTAATAAATAAATCTTATCTAATATATATATAATATAAATATATATTTTATATATTCACAAGTCATCTAAGTGTAAAATTACAAAAAAACTAATTAAATAAAAAATAATTATAAAGCAAAAACTGTAAAACCTTAGTGTAAAAATAATTTTAGGATTATTCTTGGATATTCTATGAACTGCAAATTCAAAAAAGTATACATACAACAAATCAAGGATAATCAATTTGGGTAAACTTAAATGACTATAAAGGAATAATATCATGTTTACTCAACGCGTTTATCGATCAATCTGAAGTGTAATTCAATGTTTCCTTACACATTTAAATCATCATCGAATGTAAGCATTTCCTATAGAGTTCTGATTTTAAAATCAAAAAGTAAAAATTAAACAGAAGAAGATTATTTAAGTAAATAAAATTATTTATTTTAAACTTTTGTGGGATTCCTTGATTTAAGATAATACAAATATAATTTTACTCAAATTATTTTACTTGGCATTCAATTTTTAGAATTACCATTAATTTTCATAAGTAAAATTATTAAATTAATATATTTTATTTTTCTATAACTTTACCAATATTCATATCACATAAATTACATACTAGCACTAAATTGATTCTTGTATAAGAACGAGTGTATATTTTAATATTTATATAAATATATATATTTATATATATATTAAATAAAGTTCCCAAAGGCTATGTTAAAAATGCTTGCATTTTATAAGAATATTACATCCATATTCTTTAAACAGGTTATATTGTTCAAATAATTTCACTCCTTGACCTAAATTTTGAACATCGAGTGTTGGCTCCACAATACTGGAGATTTATTTCACAAAAAGATTAACAAAAGAGAAATAAAATACATTGAAGGGTATTGGTTAGCATAAAATCATTAAAGAACAAATGCGTTAAAGTAGTAAACATTTAAATGTATTTTAGGCAACCAAGATTAAAATTATGGTTAGTAGAAATATATTTTCTGTCTTCCAAGTAAATTTAACTCAGGAACTAAACAACAGAGAACTAATTTAAAATAATAAAACATTAATCAATTATTTAAGATAATAAATTAATGATTTTAATACTTTAATTATTATAATTTATATACGTCAAAACAGGGTAGATCAAAGACAAGTAAATTACACAATGTATTACTGACAGTTATATTTATTATTTATCAATTACAATAACTATACTTATACAGGCTAACATTAAATAAAAAAATATGTGTTATAACCAGCATTGAAATAAGATAAATATTTTTTTTATTTTTGATTATCATTTCAGCGTTAACGATATCCGTGGTAAGACCAATCATACTAAAAAAAATTCTAGCAAACGATTATTGGTAGTAAATTGACATTTGTTTTACCGGTTTAGTCATTTAACGCTTCACAATATTTTACAATTCATTAATATAATCTTAACGAAAAGAAAACACCTCCACGTGGATCATATGGATCCACGTGGTTTATTTTCAAGAATATTTTAATAGTGTTTACTAAGAAACAGACGACAATGATAATTAGTTGTTATCCTTTGCCTAAAAAAGATTGTAGTACAGTTTTCCCAATCTGTTTTTCCCGATCAATATTTCCAATTCATTTTTCCCAATTTTTACTAATCCCAAATCTAATATGCCCAATCCATTTTTTTCAATTTCCAAAAAAAAAAAACAAAAATGCTTAATCAGACTATACAATATACATTATATCCAACAAGCTGATACTGAGTACATGTTACGACAACCGAATCTTGGACAAAAAATAAAGAAATGTCGTAATAAGATACAACTAAAAATAGAGCAACGAATTTATAATATTGTTTCTAAATATGACGAATTTGTTAATAACAATGATATTATTGCATATCTCACGGCCATTGGTCATAGTTTAAAATTTTAATACTTTTAATTGTTTATAGTAATATTTTTTTATTTATACATTTTAAAATTTATAATAAATCATTTCTGTTTTATATTGGGGGGAACATAATTTTAAAAAAAAATATTATTGTGAAAAAGAATTTTTGGGAAAAATGGTATTGAGGAAAAGAACTTTAGGGAAAAAAAAATGTGATAAACAGATTGGAAATAGTGTCTCCCTACCCCTAAAAAGCTATAATTGTCATTCTTGAATATAGTTATTCTCGGTGAAGCTCACATATATAAATATATGTGTGTGTATTTGTCTAAATAACAGCTATATTTGGTCAATACTTATTAGGGTACATTGTTGTCAGAACATATGAGTAATTTTTCAATCATATTAATTTTAACCACACATTTTTACTATTGAATATTTTTGTTGCAGCTACATTGGCAATGCACGGAAAAATCCTCAAGTCCCCGAAACATTCAAAATATAAATTAAATATTATACATAAAAAAAAGTATATATAGATAAATACACAATATATAACATAAGTCTTTATCTAATATAGATAAATTTACAATGTTTATATTTCTATTCAGATAAAATAATAGAAATATAAACTTCTCTATGTATCTATCTTAAGGTGTGTTCAGACTACATATATGCGAACATTATAAAATCGACATTCACGAATACGACAAACAAATCATACGTAATAGTGTAGACGAAATTCTCTGAAAACCCCAAACATACTGAATACAATATTCATGATGTTTGTATTGTTCGCTAATGAGGAAGTATATCAAAGGAGTAATTTTATCAATTTGGACGGTTTTTTGAATATCTCCATATTTGTTGAGTATATGAACTGTGGTTCGATCAACTTTCTGACGAATATTTACATCAATTTACATACGCCTGTTTATTTATTATATAATTAATATCTTCATTACATGAAAATGAAATAGAATTTAAATTCATTGATGAAAATGTTTTTAAGTTTATTGATGAACTCGTAAAAAAAAATCTTTATTATGAGACTCAACAAATAAACATATACATCCGTGGTCGTACTAAAAAGAAAATGGTTTGATAATGTCATTATGAAAGAATGTTCAAAAAGTACAAACTGAATGTTCTGGAATGGGCACTTGAGCAACTATTTTTTACCATATACATTACTTGTGTGTTATATACAGAATGAAAAATTACGTAGATATTTTTTCTATATAAGTGTCAATACTGATTATAACATAAAAGAAATGTATATGATAAAAAATTCTATAACATGCGAAAAATTCAACGATCAGACAATTGAAAACATGACGTGCAATTTAAAATGTTTCCGTTTTAACAGCTATAATTTTAAAATATAATTATACTCATGAAATATTTACTACAATTTGGCACAAATATAACGAAATTATAAAAATGTGAATTAATAAAAATAAATTTCCAAAATCAAAATAAGTGTATAATTATAATATAAAACCATAAAATATAATGACTAATTTTGTAAAAAAGTTTTTTAATTTGGAAATTCAACATGCATACAATAAATTAATCATCATAGTTATAAATAAAAGTGATTTTTGGTGTTCATAAACAAGTTCAACGTATTTAATAAACGTGTATGACATTGTTTTTATAAGAACTTAAATCGGAGGTAGATGAAATTATTTCCTAGAAACTCTCCCTCGTGTAATCGATTTAATCATGTTGTATGTACGCCTTAAATGTTGTAAAAATTGAAGTTTTATGAATATATAACTATTACTGATGACTAAATTAAACTTAAAAACAACAATTATCAGTTATATACATATTTTTATCTCAAATTAAATATTATATATAGCTCTAAATAAATATATATATATATTACAGTATAGTATAAAACCTCCACTTTAATTATTCAGATTAAAACTGTCAAGTAATTTTATCATAATATACTATATATTTCATTTTGACTTTAAATAATCGTAAATAGATTACCTATTTTATATAATAATTGTATAATACAAGTATAAAAAATTAAATAATTTTTCTTATTTATATTTTAATGTGGATACATTTTAACAGACTTTTTTCTCTTTCTTGAACTGTTATTTAAAATATACTACCACATATTAATTTATTTGAAAATACACTATTCATGAAGAACCTAAATTTCTCGTTTGATAAATAATTTAATTTTTAATAATTATTATTTTTTTTTTTAATCAAATAAGCTTTATAGTTTACTTTGCTCATGACTAAAAGGATAAAATTTATTCTTTTTAATATAAAAAATAATAAATATTATAAATTCTTTTTAAATTTTACATACGTTGTAGTAGGTTGCTTATTCGTATTATCTTCTGGTGGAGATGCGGGGCTAGGAGTAGGGCAACTTTCCGCAGGATTTTGCCGATTACTCGCACTATTTAGTTTAGTTGTCACTAAAAAAAAAAAAAATAAAAAAACACAAAATCAGTACATATTCTATTCTTCGCAAAGTATAACATTTTTCAACGAATAATAAAACTCGATTAATTGATACCAAAGTTGATTATAAAAAATAATTTTGACAACGTTCAATATATAATCTACTCTGGACAATATGCTATAGTTGTCTACCATAGTAATATTAAATTATTCAACTTAGAGAAGTTTCCTAGATTTGCAGAATTTGAAGTGGATATCACTATGAGTAACACTAGAAGGATTGACCAGATAATAATTATCTACAATTATTATTACTGATAAAATTTCATCGGCTAATATCTTCTTCTTCTTCTACTTCGCCTTCCTCCCAACTATTTGGGGTCGGTCACCTTGTCCTACACCTCCACTTTACTCGGTCAATCACATCTCCTCTGCACACACCGACAGCCCTCATGTTATTCTCCAAAGTCTCCAACCATCTCTTTTTTGGTCTTCCTCTTCCTCTTTTCCCTTCAACGTCCATCTTCATAACTACTCTTACTGCATTCGTTTCCTCTCGCCTCACCACATGCCCAAACCATCTCAGCCTATTTTCTCTCATCTTGTCCACAATTGGCGCTACACCAACACTACCTCTCACGTATTCATTCCTTTTTCTATCTTCTCTTGTCACTCCACTCAACCATCTAAGCATTCTCATTTCCGCGACACTCATACTTTGTTCTATTCTCCTGTTAACCGCCCAACACTCTGAACCATACAGCATAGTTGGTCTCACTACACTTTTATAAAATTTACCTTTCAGCCTCATTGGAATTCTCTTATTACATAACACGCCCGATGCTTCTCTTCATTTCATCCACCCGCACTTAATCCTATGTTTTACATCCATGTCAAAGCCCCCGTCCTTTTGAACAAAAGATCCTAAATATTTAAAGCTCTCAACTTCACCTATCACATCACCATCTATTGTCATTGGTCTCCTCATTCCTTCAACTTCTTGGTCTCTTTGTCCATAATTATACTCAATACACTCAGTTTTATTTCTACTAATTCTCAATCCCTTTTCTTCAAGGGCTAACCTCCACTCATTTACCCTATTATTGACAACTACCAGGTATTCTCCTACCAGAACTATATCACCCGCAAACATCATACACCATGGTATCTCACCCTGTATCTCCTTTGAAACCTCATCCATTACCACTGAGAACAGGTAGGGGCTTAGAGCTGACCTCTGGTGCACACCTACTCCTACACTGAAACCTTCTGATACTCCACACCGACTCTTGACACTAGTACTCGACCCTTCATACATATCCTGGATCAAATTTACATACATTTTTGGGACATTTTTCCTTATTAATGCCCACCTTAAAAGGTGTCGGGTTACGTGTTCGAAAATGATATATTCGAATAAAATGTGTTTGAATGAAAAGTGTTCGAAAAAGCATATGTTCGGATGAATTTTTGTTCGAAAACTTTGTATTTATAACCAGGAAAAGACGGTTATTTAAGACAATTTAACAATTAACATTATGGCGCGTTTCCCTCGTCGATATCGTCTCGTAAAAATAACATTGAGTTTTTAAGAGGCATTGCGTAGAATTTAAACTTTAACTTGAATATACTTATATATATATTTATTTATTTTACTTGACGATATACCTATACATTTAATAATTTTTTTCACTTTATAAATAATAAATAAATAAATAATATTTTAATATAATATGATTGTTTTTAAGAATGAGTTTAACTATTCGAAAAAAATTCATCCGAACATATGCTTTTTCAAACACTTTTCATTCGAACACATTTTATTCGAACATATCATTTTCGAACACATAACCCCTCGTCACCTTAAAACTCTAAAACCTTAGGACCTCTAAAATAATGATTTATAAATATAAGACTATAGGAATACAAACGTGTTAATATGTTGAGTATATATAGATGGATCATCGTATTTCCTTATTTTTCTGTACAGTTACTAACAAAAAAACTGGAAAACACGATGGTCCACTCTGTATAATACTAATTACTAAATGTAATCAGTGTCGTGGGAACCGGCCATTGAAATACACGAAATTTGGACAACATTCTAAGATTTTTAGTATAAAATATTATGTTAATTTTACAAACAATTTATTCATTCAATAAAACCAAATTATCATTTTAATAAATTAGATTTATAAAATCATCAAAACGTATATTTCTCTATTTATTAATTTAATACAATTTCTATTAACATAATATTTTTTTTTATTACCTTGACAATTTATTTTTTCTTATTAATAAAGACGTTGTATTAAAGATTGATAAATATCATTTATTAAAATTAATCGTTGTTTTTCGTTGAGTGTAGGCAATAATGATAATGAGACTATTCAGTACCTATACTACACAGTATATCAGTTGTCAGTTGTCAGTCGGTAGAACACTATATAACAGTACTACTTCTAACAATTACCTAAATAATATAATAATTTTAAAATGTCTTATAAAATAATTATATTATAATATCAACCATAGAGCTTAACAATTATTTTTATTTGTTATTAAAAATATATTACTCCTATGTGTTATGAATAAAAATGTATTTATTTTGAATATTAACAATTTAAAATTAATGATCAAAAAATATTGTTACATACATTACAAAACAACTCATTTAACTTTAAATTAAACTACAGTTAAAATTATTAAGTATAAAATGTACGATGTATATACGTGTATTTTTATATACATGCCACTAGTATAGTGAACCTATTTGCAACTAACCAGTATTAGAGATTCAGTATGATAAAATAAAAAATACAGCTCTATTCAATATTATATTATAATTTAATATATATTAAATTATAATATAATAAAAATATAAATAATATAAATAAAAATATTTCAACAATTTTATACTATTCACGCTGTTTATAATTCGAATGTTATTCCTTCAGTGTATATTTTACTACCCGATAAAAAGGAAAATACATATAAATAAATGTTTCAAGCTTTAAATTCATTAATACCTAATCTAAACCCACTTAATATAATGATGGACTCTGAAATGGGGGTAATGAATGCTGTAAAATTTTAGTTTCCAAATGCATCTATAAATGGATGTTTTTTTCATTTATCACAATGAGTATGGCGTCACAATCAAGAAACTGGATTAAAAAAAAATATAGGGAAAATTCAGATTTTGCATTATACATATGAATGTTACCAACTTTGGTATATGTACCAACAAATAAAGTTGTTGATGCATTTGAGAAACTTTTAGATACAGACTTTTATATTCAAAATGAAGAAATATTGATGTCATTAATAGATTATTTTGAGGGAAATTGGATTGGTCGCTTATACAGAAACAAAAAAAGAAGAGAACCTAATTTTCCAATAAATATATGGAACTGCTATTCTTTAGTGTCAGCTGAATTATCCTGAACTAATAACTTCGTAGAAGGGTGGCACAATTGTTTTTCTGCAATACTAAACTCCTCTTAAAACCCAACAATATGAAAATTCATAAATGCGTTACAAAAAGAAGAGCAAGTAAATATAATGAAAATTGAGCAATATGTTGCTGGGATGGAACCGCCATAAAAAAAATGTATAAAGATCGGAGTGCTAAAATCAAAAAAAAAATTTTAGATTATGAAAATAGAACAATTGAAGACTATCTAAGAGACATAGCACATAATTTCCAGCTACAGGTATAATTATTTTTAGCTAACATAAATATTGTATTATAAATTATAATATCCATTAATATCGTCAAATTTTTATATTATAATTATTTTAGGCAACATAAATTAAATTATTACTATAATCATTTTTTTTAATAATTGTTTGGTTATTGAATTATATACGGCAATTCTATTCTACAAATTGTCCTACTATGAAAAGTCGCTCACGATCAATTTACATGCAATCAATTGACCTCTATGAATTGTCGCGCTATCAATTATCACCTATTTATTGACGTATATCCATTAAAATCAGTTGTTATTCATATAGAATTACTATTTTTTACATTCTCTCTAAAATCTTTTTTATTTAGTATAAATAAATAAAGATAAAAACATCAGATCGTATTTTTTTTCTCCCAAATATTCAATATTTTAATAAATATTTTTCGAATAAAAAAAATAAACTGTTCATTTAACAGTATCGAATTTTTTGTTGTTGCTAGAACACATTTAAAGTAGTAAAACAGTTCCAAAACTTTCAAATAGCATGTCAATCGATTTAAAATTAGGATGTAGATTGAGTATTTTATAAGTTCACAATTCCCAATAGCTTGAAAAAATAAAAACAAACAAACATGAAACACAATAAACAGTCGTTTTTATAACAATTGCAATGCTAATATTTCACTAAAGTTTAATCTTACAACAAAAATACATATCGTTTAGCTATTTGAATAATCTATAAATAATGAAAATACATATACAAAATAATCTTATCAAAAATACATATTCTTAATAGTATTCAATAAAATATTACCTATAATTTATAGTTTTGAATATATAATTAATCAATAAGAAAATAGATTCTTTAATACTTTGGCTTAAAAATAAATGCTAAATAATAAACTAAACTTCAAATAAATTGATCGATGAGGTATGTATATTTGTTTAAATTTTTTTTTCATAGGCTTTTTATATTCATACGACAAAGTTATGTAAGATAACCCATTAGATGCTATTAAGATGTTTCCGTACCATTAAACAATAATCTCATTCAAATTTTTGCTTTCATTAGTTAATGAAAACTCTCCCTGATCTAATCTTTATGTATATTTTATTGTTTGAACATAAAGACATTATGTGTGAATTACAAAAGTTGTGGTTTATACCAAAAACATTCATATGTTATACCAATAATATAAGATATTATAAACAGGTAACTATTGAAATTCAATATATTCAAAAAAAAAAGAACCGCATGGGCCTCACTCTGCTGTACACTTGGGGGTGAAGTACGACTCTTCATAGGATAGGTCTTTATAATGGATTAGTAAAATTTGAATTCAATGATAGGTATCATTGTATACGAAAAACGATTCTGAACGGAGATGATATGTTTGTCTACAATATAATACAATGTTATTTATAAATATTGTAATAAGTATATTTTATTTTGAAACGAAAAATTAAGTAAAATCGAAAAATGAAAAAAGTCAAAATATGTCAAAATACTTTGAAAATTTAACGGTGTATAGAGAACGCTAATTTAACATTTGGTGAAAATCAAGTATTTACATCCATTAGTTTTTGAGTTATAGCAAAATAAAAATTTGATTTTGTCGAAAACTGGTTTTGCGTAAAAACTCCCGTTTTTCCCTTAATTTTTTAGGGTTTTTCCCGTCGTATTTAAAAAATATTAAAATTTTTTTACTTTTGACCCCCCAAAGTACCAACTAGATTCACTTTCCTTTCAGAAAAGTTGCTACATAAGCAAATCGAAGCATTTTTACTGCCAAAAAAGGTGTCGTCAGACACAAAAAAAAAATAAAAAATAAAAAAAAACACACATCATTGTAAAACCAATAGATTCCATAACTCCGTTCAGAATCTAAAAAAAAAATGTTATAAGTTGTAAGAGATTTATTAAAATATCAGTAGGAAAATTCTTTAGATTTTAGTAAAAACCGTTTACTAAAATTAATGCTAATGTTAGAAAACATAGTTTGATCATTAAATTATACAGTGTAAAAATATTATCAGTTATTTTTATTGATTAAAAATGTAAGATTCTATAAAATAGATGCATTTGGTGAAACATTAGATTGTAATATATTTAAATATATTAGCTACCTATGGAATATATAATAGCCGTTAACTGTTATTTAATAAAAATTTGAATCAATTAAAATGTATTTCGTCAGAGACCATTCAATTAAATATTTTATCAATATACAGTTAATGGAACCGATTATCATAACAATTTATGGTTAACAAGCTAAATTTTATTATTTAATGAAATTTCAGGTATTAATGATAAAATAATGACAAAGTTCTAACTTAATTCAAATTGTTCTTTATCCTTTTATCTCGTAAGATTGGCCAAAACTCTTAAAATTGACCAAAAATGCTATTGATTTTGCGTTCTCATAACTACTATAACATATTAAATAACAAATTTTATTTAGTTATAACTATGTCAAATACCATTTACTTTTATACATTTATTATAATATATTGTTAGTTGGCTAATGAATACAATAAAACTGAAATAAAAGATTTGCGTGTCATTCTACAACCTCGTAATTTATCGTTTAAACTTTTATCACAAGCTTATATTATTAACAATCACTAACGATATTTTCCGAGAGCTACATAGATTATGAAACACAATATTATGAGATTATTATGGGAAAATTAATTTTTTAGTTTAAGAAAGTTTTAACTACAAATCAGTAAACTATATACAAATTTTAATGGTCTTAGAATATATACAATTACATTAATACCTTGTAAAATAAATATTATTTTCACATAACTAAAAACATTTTGTAGAAGTCATAAAAAAATATGACAATATAATCTTTCGAGAAAACTTTTGCTAATATTTACAAGTCTTTATTTTAATTTTACGCATATCGCATACTTATTTCATAAAAATATTCTTTATTATAATAATATATAAAAATAATTCTCTATTTATACTATAATAGTGTATAATTGTTGAGCTGTATTAGTTATAAATTAAAGCTATCAATAAAAAAAATACTATAATAGACGTGTTTATTATTATGTATATAATTTAATAATTAGTGAAACAATCACGTGCATGTTGCCAGACCCCCCCCCCCAGTAAATATCTAAAAAAAAATTTTGAAAATAATTAGCATGCAATTCGCATGAATTTGCACGACCAATCCCGAAATTTGCACGACTCTCTTTCCCCTTCAAAGTCGAAAATCCATGAAGGGGGAGCTGGCAACACGTCTCGCCAGCCCCCCCCCCTTGGTAAATATTAATATATTCAAAATTTTTTTTCACGAAAAATTAGCACGGAATTCGCATGAATTTGCAAGCCGGATTCCGAAATTCGCACGACACCCCTTCCCCTCTAAAATCGAAGATCCAGTGCGGATCGGCAACACATCTTGCCTTCCCTTCCGTCTGGTTAAAACTAATATATTCGACATTTTTTATTTACAAATATTTAGCACGCAATTCACATGAATTAATATAATATTATAAAATTATTATTATTATTATAAACTATTAAATATTTTAAATATTTAAATGTTATGTACATTTTGTGATTTAATATAAAATGAAACAATATATTTTTTATATATTTTTTTTAATACTTTTGTGCATGAAAAAATTAATTTCTACTTTTATAATTGTTCTTAGACGTAGAAGAAGGTATCTGAACCCTTAAACACCCGTGTCTACAGCCCTAATGCTGTTTAGGTTCCTAAGTTACTCTTTTATCCATGGTTCAAAGTTCTTCTTATACTTAGTGAATTTTTATATTTATCCAATTAGTCTACACAGGGTAACCTGTAAATTTTAAAATATAAATATCACCGATATTAATTAATATAGCATTTGATTTGGATGATTGTAAAGATTTTGATGCTGAAGATATATTAATGCAAACTTAAATACTATTTGGTATTAAGTTAACTTTACTCCAACAAATTTGACATTTATTTTCCATATCACGAAGTTAATATAATCTAGTGGTCTTTTTTTTAATTTTTTATAAAATATATAAGTTTTTTTTTCGTGTAGGTTTCAGTACTCTGTAAATGTAAAGAACAGGTACTAATGTTACCAATATCGAACATAAAATTACAATTTCTTTAAAAACATACTATTCACTTCTGAAAAAAGTTTTGAAATTTAAAATTCTTTAAATTAGAATTTTTTGACATGTACATGTCTTATGGTTGGGAGTAATTTTATTAATTTGTGCGACACCGAAGAATGTTACTATAACATCATGAGCGTTTAATATAACGTATATGCTAGCTGACAACCTTCAAGAAGCACTAGGACCTGATCCAGACAACAACCAAAAAATATTCACCTTCTTAAAACTTACCAAATTATATAACCTAATCTAAATATTCGCTCACACCTCAAACTTGAATTGTATAACTCACCCTCCGATTCCTCTCTATATGTATAAAATGTAATATTCTTTATCTAAACACATATTTATACTATTTTAATATGTATAACAAAAGTCAATAACCAAAGTTGTTGTGACTTATTAATAAAAAAAAAAAAAGAAGGTGTATGCGTCCACCGGTGAGGACCGGTTATCGGAAATTAGTAATTATACGAACGTTATCAGAATCGCGGTGGCGTGTGATCTATATGGTATCATATAGTATAGCCCGTTGTATAATAATTGTATTGACAATAAAAATAATTCATTATAAATTACATAAATATAACTAATATTGGTTAATAGATTGTTCGATGATGTCGGTAGGTGGGAATTACCACCACTGCTATGCCGTATTTGTTTTTTTCGTTCACCAGTTGTGAGCCCGACTTTCATACAGAATAATTTTGTGCATATTGAATTTTATACAATGGTTCCAAAACGTAAGCGCAATAATGAATTACGTTATAGCGATGAGTTTTTTCAGTTTATGTCAACTGTATTTAGTAGAAACAAGACATATACATGTACCGATGTATATGCATGTAGTGTAGGTACTCCTTAGTTAGTTATTCATACTATGAATTAGATTTTTCATATACATTTATTATGTTTATCATTATATAGCAAACATTTTGTACAAATACATTGTAATTGTACTATACAAGTGTAAAATAGTAAAATTATGAAATTATAAAAATTTAAAATTTAAAACTAAAATGATTTACATTTTCTTTTGGCTCTTTTTACATAACGGCAATGTTCATATGTATCTATTTATTTAATATTAATTTAAATATAACATTTTATGAACTGAAAAAAGTACATTGTTGACTGAAGTCATAAAACATTTCTTAATTTACAATTATCAATATTTTTTATTATTCATGCACAAAAGTATTAAAAAATATATTGTTTCATTTCATATTAAATCACAAAATGTACATAACATTTAAATATTTAAAATATTTAATAGTTTAAAATAATAATAATAATTTTATAATATTATATTAATTCATGTGAATTGCGTGCTAAATATTGGTACAAAAAAAATTTTGAATAGGTTAATTTTGACCAGACGAAGGGGAAGGCAAGATGTGTTGCCAACCCACCCTGGATCTTCGATTTTATAGGAGAAGGAGTGTCATGCGAATTTCGGAATCCGGCTTGCAAATTCATGCGAATTCCGTGCTAATTTTTCGTAAAAAAAAATTTTGAATATATTAATATTTTCCAAGGCGGGGGACTGGCGAGACGTGTTGCCAGCCCCCCACCATGTCTTTTCGATTTTGAAGGGGAAGGAGAGTCGTGCAAATTTCGGGATTGGTCGTGCAAATTCATGCGAATTGCATGCTAATTACTTGCATAATTTTTTTTTGGATTTTTTACTGGGGAAGGGGATGGCAATATGCACGTGAAACAATCTTAAATATAAATTTAACTTCAATACAAAAAATTGATAAAATAAAAAATTTAAGACTTGAATTGTTTTTATTAAAAATAAATAGAAATCATTATTTTAATAAAGTACAAATATCTTTGCATAGTTATTATAAGAAATAACGGTTAATCATATAATTTATGAGACTTATGAATATGCATAAATATGAAAATTTGTATGATTTTTATGTTGTTTAATAATTCTTAAGCATCATTGATAAATAAAATAAATAATTATTTTGTTTAAATTTAAAATTATTATATTAATTATATTATTATAATAACCATAGAGCTTAACAATTATTTTTAATTGTTATTATAAATATATTACTCCTATGTTTTATGCATAAAAATGTATTTATTTTGGATATTAACAACTTAAAATTAATGATCAAAAAATATTGTAACATATATTACAAAACAACTCATTTAACTTCAAATTAAACTATAGTTAAAATTATTAAATATAAAATGTACAATGTATATACGTGTGTTTTTATATACATGCCACTAACATAGTGAACCTATTTGCAACTAACCAGTATTAGAGATTCAGTATGATAAAATAAAAAATACAGCTCTATTAAATATTATAATATAATTTCATATATATTAAATTATCCTAGGGTTTCTTAAAAGCTTATTAAAAGCTTATTAAAAGGTCATACTTTAATAGATAGCTAATTCAACTAGATATAAATTTAAACGTAGGTATTGGTTCATGAAATTATGTTAATTTATGCTTCCAGAATTTCTTATAACTCTGTGTACATGAAAATTTCACTTAAATCGAGGCCAACGTATAAATTATTAACTTTACAATTTAATAATAACAGTGTATTGGAATCTTATGAAAAATTTAACTAAAATATTAAATTTAATTCAATTCAAAATCAAACAACGTACATATAGCGTATAAATGATTTGTACGAAAAATTAAGTTTAGTGTATTACTGGATATTTAAATTTATATAATTTAATTACTTTTGAATTTTACATAAGTATATAATATGTAAGTAACATAGTATGAATAAGTCCAACAACACAAACAGAAAAAATTATAAGATACCAGAATCTTTTATTGCAACTCTCAACCAAGACCTCAATTCACTTTTCAACAAATTTATCATCTAATAAACTAATTATAAGCATTTACTCTATCCATTTATTTTTTAATTTAATATTATAATTCTTTGTTATCATGTTAATGCTACCCAGTGGTCACTTCTGCTAAAGATTTATGTAAATATATATAAAAAAAAAAATTGAACAACGAAACAATATATTTAATTATTTAGACGAGCCAAAAATTAAGATTTCTTTCAAAAAAATAACTAAATACCTTATAAGTATCAAATTAATGGTTAATTATTCATAAAAAACTCATATCAATGATTTTTCTAAGACACATACAAACTTCTATTGCAGTGGCTAGAATAAGCAAACTCGCACAATTATTTTGTAATGAATATTCTCCTCTATAAGTGACATCTGACTTGAATTATTAATACGAGTAGGTACATAATTTCCATACAGTCAAAATATGACGAAACGAAAACAAACCTTAAATTTCGAGTTTCTTTTACGAATGAAACTATGTTTGAAAATTAACGGACACTAGTATCTAAACATTTTTTTCAAAACTAAATAAGTTTTTGACTATTTTATGTTTTTCTATAAAATCAATTATATAAAATTATATTATATATAATATTTATTTAAATATTATATATATATTATATTATTTTATACAAAATTATAGTATGAAAATTGAACACACATACACATATATGCACAATAATATTTTTATAATAATAGCAATTTAACTGAAAAGAATTTTAAAATTTAAACATGATATTATCAATAGTGTAAATAAATTTTTAATATAAGAGTTTCAATAAAAAATTATTATAAGGTAATATATTTACGTATAATGTTATATAAATATAATAAATAACATTACTATTATAGTTTTAAAAACTTAAAATTTTATTAGATGATTAATTTAAATATATTATAATTATGGTCTAAGTATTTAAATTTTATAATAAACATAACTCATAAAATACATATTTTAAATTTTTATATACTATGTTTAATCAAGCTTTAATTAGATTAACTCGTTATAAGAACTTGTCAATTGTTTATAATTATTAAATTCTGACCTTGACTTAAATAAAAACTATAATTATATTTTAGAAAATTTACTTTTGTCTTGTGCTGTCATTAAACTTGATGACAGCGTTTGTCTGATTTTACTGAATCTTGTGCCTTGTTCTGGAGTTGATGATTCAGAGTTCGTTTCCGGTACAGGTGGAACAATCTAAACAAAATACATTAAAAAAGATTAGCAAAATAATAACAATTTTTTGATTTCAAATAACTAATACATATTTAATAACCATGTTTTAAGAGAAAAAAAAGATAATTTGTAAAATAATTTACATTAAAAAAGATATTCCATATGGCATTGACCTTTAATGAAGAATGAACAAAATTATTTTTTATGAAACTAAAGTAGTAAATTATTAACAGATGTAAATTTTCAACTATTTATACAACATTTTAAAGAAAACCAGAACTAATGGAATAGTACATTTTATGAGTACTGCTATAAACTTCATTTTCCTTCGGATAGATACTTTATGGTCATAATTAAATATAAAAACTAGGCTAAAATGAATCAAAAAAAATTATATGATATTTGTAACTATAAAAGAAAAATAAAGGAAACCATAAATAAATGTATATTTAAATGTAATAGTAAAAGGTAGTTTATCTTTTAATTTCTTAAAATTATCTTCTTTTACTCCGCTTTCCTTGTATCTCCTCGCTGACACCTCGATTATTAACAATAAATCACGAACAAACGTAAAACCCAGCATTTAGTTCACTGATTCATGAAAATCTGATTTCTTTTATCCCTTACATTTCCTTTTATTGACGGAAAACTACTTTTAGGCACTCTTTTCTTTTGCGTTATACACTTACTTTCCAGAGAGATTATTTTGTAAGAATACTATGTTTTCATCCGTCACCACAGTTATTATTTACTAGACTCCCAAAAGAGTCAACATATAACATCTTGTTAACAACATAATTGACAAAAGAATCTTTTCACATTTCTTTGACAAAAATATAATCATTTCACATAAAATATTATATGCATTAAAATAATTATTATATATATAGATTTGAAAAAAAAATCATTGATAAATATAATATTTCATACTTGATATTAGAACTGTCCATTAATATTTTTTTGATTTTTATGAACAAATATAATAAATTATACTAAAACAAAATACACGATATTATCATGTAAATAGGTTAAAAATATGTATAATTATAAGCTAATCAATTTTAAACAGCATTAATCCATGTATATATTTATTATTATAAATTGGTTATAAAAAATTAAATTAACGGAAATTTATAAATTTCAATTTTCCAATGAAAAATTCAATTTTAATTTCAAAAACAAAGTAAGTGAATCAAGTGCTATTAAAAAAGGTCATCTGCAAATAAACTGTCATATCGAAATAAAATGAACAATCATCAAAATGGTGTGAAGGAACTTTTCATAAACCCAATTTTCCAGAAAAAAATAAACGAGATTTTAAAAGAGAAAGAGTTTCATATTATTTTCTCGGGCACCCATTAAACGTTGTGAATTTTTTTTATCCCTTCAAGAAATATAATAAAAATTAAAATTTCAAAGAAAGAGAACCACCACAGCTAAAAATAAAATTAGTGTAGTATGATTGACAATTATTAGGTAGGAGCATAATTATTATTTCCTAGTTATGGAGTATTTTATGTTAAATTAATTTACTCAAACTCATTCTCCCGATCCAAGATCACATTGTTTATATTTTTTTTTTACTCCTTATAATATGACTAAAACTGACATTAATCTATCCTAAACTAGCGTTTGGTCTAAAAAAAATTAATATATCATTTTTTGTTAAATAATTTTCAAATATAAATTCAAATACTTTTTTTAACATGAATAAATAAAAAAAATATGTAAAATTCATTAGTAGTAAAATCTTATTGACAAATATTATTTTTTTTAATTTCACACAATTTATACAATTTTCACTTTTAAAATAGTATTATTCGCATAATTGAGTTTAAGATATTTTATACTCGTAAAATATTATCATAATCATTTTACCAAATTCATTTGTACTTATTGCATAGTTTTCATTATTTTAATTATTATATTAATTAATAATATATAAGACATATTTTATTTTATGTAATATTTTCAATTAAAGTATTTTGTCATAATACTAATAAAATAAATAAATCATTTTCATAATCAAAAATGATTATTTTACATATAGATTAAAGGTAAATATAAAAATAATATAAAATATCAATTAATGTATGTACTTATAAAATAAATTATTTAAAAATACGTGTAGTGAGAGTTCACCAAATTATAAAGATAAAAATGTTAAATTGCTACATAAAAATTAAGTTTCATTATATTTTACATATTGATGAGCATAAATATATATTATTTGTCTTAAATGAAAAATGTACGATTATAATTTAAAACATTGACACGTATGCTACTATATTGCATAGTCATAGCGCCGTATTAAAAAAAAAATAATTATAAATTATATTTTATTTTATTTTGTCCTAGCCGACATTACAAGCATATATACACAATATATTATTATTTATTTATATTATTTTATTTACAATATGTAAATACATAAATTGAATGTATAAATCTTAACTTTAATTTCTTTTGGTATAATTTAATAAAATATATGCACAATAGTGCTCAACAAGTGAATGTAAAGTGAATATAGACTTATCAAAAAATCGAATGACATTTAAATATAATTGATATGTAATAGTATACAAACATTTTTTTTTTAAATACCATAACTAAATCATTTTCATCAAATATATAAAAACAAAGCATGAATTATGGTCAAAATTAGTTAAATGAATAATTTCAGAAATTAACCAAAGTCTATATAATATAAAGTATTTCAAGTAGATAACAATCAATAATTATATTGAAATCAACTTTCATTTTTTACAACATCATGTATATATAAACTGTAAGTATACTATTTCTAGTATTTTATCATTATTTATTCAGGTTTTACTTTAAACAAATTTTAATACAGGCGAATAAAAAATTATATTCTATAGATACATATAAATAGATTCTACAGATATATATTCATATATATTGTATAAAAATATTAAAATATTACACTTAATTGGAATAATTTTTAAAATTTCAACATTATAATATTACGTAGCATAATACATAACAAACACTACATATTAAACACATATGAACTATTATTCATACATAAAAATAATATAATACTTATCATCATTAATTATCTTTATATTCAGTATTTCAAAAAGGTCAAATACTAATCACTTTTTATAAAGCGATACATATATAATATAAGTCATTCAATGACGACAATGAAATGCCTAGGCTCTAGCTCATTCGTTTGGATATGAGGTATGTTTTCTATTATTGCTATAAGAATTCGTTTTCTTTTGCAGGTAAACAAAAATAAAAATTATAAAAAAGAACAACAAACCGAACCTTTTAAAATTAGACCAATCGTTTCCAACACTGAGAGATATATCAATACCAAATCAAACACATGAGTGTAAGATAAACATTTTTTTTAGTTTCAAATTAAAAAAGTATTTAATAAATAATTAAAAATAAAATAGTCAAATTAATTTTTAACTAACTTCTGTTATTTTCAGTTTATAAAAAAAAGTGTTATTTTACTAAGTATAAATCATCTAACTTAAAGATATGTATCCAAATTTTTATAAAACAAACACTGCAAAAAATTAAATAACTATTTATTTTTAATATATTTTTAAATACAATTTGATAACATAGATCTGAAAGAATAATAAAATAGACCACAATTATTTAAAATAAGTAAGCTAATTATTAATAGGTATTTACAATTGTACTCAAGTCATAAGATATCGTCTTTAAGTGATTTCCCTTAGGTATTCTTGTAAATCGAGCCATTCAAACCACAACAAATATTCTTTAACTAATATATTTATAGTATAATAACGGTCAATAGATTATTTACTGATCGAATTTATATAGAAAGAAAAAAATATAAAAATTAAATTTTGTAACATTATTATATTCATCATTATATGTAAAACATAAAATACAATAAATATCGATCAAACCTAATACTAATAACCTTTCGAATGGAATTATGGGAATTTCATAATATTTAGTATAGGGATAGTGTGATAACTTCTAAAAGTCATGACATCTAAAATCAGTACACGTTTCACTTTATTTATGTATAATTTCCTACGCCAAATAAACGACTGCTGGGATTCTTATTTGTTAAAACTTTGATACACAAAACAATTATATATTATTCAGAAAATACAGTATCTAATATAATATATTATAATATATATTATATACTTTAAATAATTTAAAATGCCAATATTTATTTAATAGATGTATAATTTAGATTAATTTAAGAAATTTTACTTATTATTTACATAAGTATAATAAAATTAAGTAAAATGTATAATAATAATAAGTACTACTTAGATTTTAACATTATTATATTACTGTATTATAACTGTATTGTATAATATTTTTACATATTTTTTTTTTTTTTTAAATATATATTTTATAAAGACCTAATTGACAATTAATTAAAAATTTAAGGTTATATTTGCTATATTATCAATCATAATTTAATGACTGCATACTCAGTGTAAACAATTTTAAATATTGTTATTTATTAGTATTTCAATAGTTTAAAATACATACTTTTCATCAACTGTTAATATTAATCTACCTCAATAATTTATATCGATATAATACAAAATATGAATAAAATATTATACAACCATTAAATATAGAAAAGAAAAAATGAGGTTATTAACAACCCGAGATATGCAGATGACACTGTACTGATAGTTGTCAACAAACATAGAAGAGCTACTAAATATATTAAGCAAATTAATAACTACTAATGAAAACTTAGGACTAAATTTAAATGCTCAAAAAATCAAATTTATAGTAATTGATAAGGAGCAATGTCTGGCAAATGCGCTTAGACTTAACAATACGACATTATAAAAAGTAAACAAAATGATTTATCTTGAACAATCATTACAAAATAACTGAGATCATTTGCAGGAAATAAGATGTTACATATAAAAGATAAGAGCGGCTTTTGTAAAAATTAAAAATATATTCTGCAGCCCTCAGTTAGGCATGAACCTCTGAATTCAAATGATTCATTGCTATGTATTCACCGTATTTCTATATGGGGCATAGAAACTTGGACTCTATCAAAAGTTTCTATCAACCAAATTCAAGCAAATAAAATTTAATCGAAGAATATTGAAAATTAGTAGGTGCGATCACATAACGAGTATCAGTGAAGTAGAACAAAAATAAAAAGATTTTTAAATAGTGTAAACAAAACTTCAATATATCGAATATATTATGCGGCATCCATGCAAATATAGTAAACTACAATTATTAATTCAGGGTAAAAGGTCTCAAAAAAAGGATCCATGAAAGACTTCAAAATTCTTGGTTGGACAACCACAAAAAGTGGTTCAATAAATCCTCGATATCTCTATTTTTAACAGCCATTAATAAAAAACAAACTAATAATATAATTACCAACGTTCGTTAACGAATATGAAACTCAAAGAAGTAAATTATATAGAATTCAACGCACTTATATCCAAGTTATACTAGAAAAAAAAAATTGTTTATAATTTAATACAGAATTCATTAATACTATAAACATGATGACTCAACAACTAAAATAAAATATTTAATATTATGTTAATAAACGAAATGCTTTTAATAATAACAAACATTATAAAAGTGTATTGTTACATTTATAGTATGTAAAACACTAAAATAGATGTTCAATGGTGATGATGAAATATATTTATAAATTATAATAAAATAAACTTGGCGTACAATTTTCGTTATTTACATGTAAAATATACCACAATGGTTGTATAAATAATATTCATTAACATAAGAAACCTGTTAGATTTTTCCGATTATGTATACACAACAAGATGATAATGTATTATAATAACGAAAAATTATAAAAATAATAAATAAAAGCTAAAGATTTTTAACAAATTTTTATTGGTTGATAAAAAGTACCTTAAGAATATTGAAAACAAGCACGAAAATATATAACAGAATCAGTTTAATCAAGTAGAAGTATAATTAATTTTGCGAATCTGCTCATTCTGTTCTATATTTACGCCGGTTTAATAATTAATGATAATTAATTAAGTCATTTAAAGGAAGAATTTTTTTTGTTTCTGTTTCCTTTTGACCAGTAAAACATTAACATAAGAATTGTACAATTTGGAAAGGATTAATTTCCATCAAAATACACAAAAATATACGTTGGTACAATTTAGATAAACAAATTAATTGTACAGTCATAATTACTGTAAATTATATGTGTGAACTATAAGCTAATATAATTATTATATTAGCATATGGTTCAGCCTTTTATCATAATGAATAATGTATGAATAATATGTAATTATATGTGTAAGTAATAATATATCATAAAATACAATTTAATAGGTATGTACTTACACAATAAATATGATATGTATAATATTGTATTTTTATTTTGTGTACTATACTATAGGAATGAATTAATAATATATCGTTTAATACTTTTATACAATCAAATAGTTTATTAATCTATTTATGTAATTCATTATATATATAATTTAAATATTTTAAGTATGCTAATAAAATTTTAAATATAGAATATTAATATCGAAAATATTATGATAATTGACATAAGATAAACACATATATTATGTATAACAACACATGGTATATCAGTATTTTATAAAAAATATAAATTAACTGTCTAGCATTATATTCAAAATTGGTGAAAACGTGAAATGGATCCCTTAAAAAACACGAGTTGGGTCCGCGGTAATATATATATATATATATATATATATATATATTATTATATTATTTTAATAAGAAAGTAAGACGTATAATATGACGTAATATAATATTTGGGTTGAGTTTGTAGCAACTACAAATCGTACCACTAATACTTGTGAAAGTTATCATGCAAAATTAAATGTTAGTATCAGTGCAGATCACCCTATATTTTTGTTTTAATAGAAATTTTACTTGGAATTCAGAGTAAAATCTATGTATCACTTCGGAGCTCAGCCACATAGCCAATCAAAAAAAACCGTAGAAAAAGAAAATTTTGAAGATAAAAGATGCTTTCTTTTATTAATGGAGAATTGACGCGGTTAAATTTTGCAAGTATCATTTAAATGTATTCCCTAGCTTATATTTATTTTAGTACAAATATTTATTACTTATTTTTTATTTTAATACAAATATTTATGACTAAATAATATATAATATTTTTTATTTTCTAAATTAAACTAATTACTTAATAATCATTTTAATTATTATTAAGTAATTAGATTAATTTTCCTGTCTCCTGGGTAACGCAAATAGGCTAGTCCCAACTCATGTACTTTATAAAATATACCGGAACCCAACTCTTGTACTTTATAAAATATACCGGGACCCAACTCGTGTATTACATAAAGTATACCGGGAACCAACTCATGCTGTTTGAAATCTGGGACCCAACTCGAATTTGTCCCAAAATCGTATAGTATTTTTGTACTTCGTAGAAACATGAATAATATTCATGAAATAAAAACAAATAATAATTGTATTATTACTTGTAAAGATTTTTATTTGCTTACATTGTTTTAGTTAGTTTTAATTCAATTCAATAAATGTTTTCTGAAAAACGTCGCAAGTATAAAATATTTTATTTAATAAAAATTAATTTTATCTTGATTTTTTTTTTTTTAACTAAAACTTTTTGAACCAATTTTAAAATGTGACAATTGGTGCTATAAGTGAAATGTATATTTTTATTTAATGCCATCATAGTGCAATCATGATGTTATCGCATTCCAAGATTGATTATAGGTTTAAGTGTTTTAAACCAAAAACAGACACCGTCATTACAGTAATTCATGTTTGAACAGCTGACATGTTTATGATTCAAAACTATAAAACTAAAATATATCTCCTAAAGAGCGGCGTGGAAAATAAATTTACAAAGACAAGGTGTACAAAAGTGTCATGCACGCGAATAAGAGTAAGAATGTAAAAGCCACGAGCAACCGTTCTTATTCGTGTACAAGATTGTCTCAAAAACATTCCCGCCAATTCTAACTCTATTAATTAAACCCGTATTAGATTAAAATAAGAGAGTATAAGAGGTACAACCTACTAAGATCTCAGATAAAAGACCTAGATTTTTTCAATATTATAAAATAATACATTATGGTAAATAAAAAATATATCAAAACTCGTTTATTATCAATTATTTATCAATGATTCAATTATACTATTATAGAACAAATTATAAATTATTTGTTCATGATTTATATTATAATATTAAAACTCATTCATATTATCATCATTTAATTTATATATATATATATATATATATATATATATATATATATATATATATATATATATATATATAATATTCTTTTATTAAAACTATAATACTACAAATATGAATTATTTTACAAAGTATTTCAAAATAAAAATTCATATTGATACTGGAAAAGTATAGTAGTATAGTAGTTTTAGCCTTGTCTTCCAGGAGCCTACGTACACAAAATGGTCGTCGATTCGATCGTCAACAATTCTTCGTATTGCTCGTCTCGACCGACATGTATACGACGCGTGTGCGATAAACAAACAACAACCACCAGTACGCACGTATGTCGTAAGTCGTTTAATCACGTGGGCACACGCACTCCCGTTGTAGCGGGGATGTTAAGGTTAGATGTGTGTACGGGTTGCGGGTAGCAAAAGCCGTGTAACGGCGGGGCGGCTCCGCGGCTGTGGGTAGAACAGGAATTCGTGCGACGGTGCGCGTGAGAGATAGGGGGTTGTTTGGACAGTCGGGAGGGTAGGGAGAAATAAGAAAGAGAAAAAGGAGGAGGTTTCGTCAGATATAGCGGAGCGCAACTGGTAGGTGAACTCTGCCGCCGCTGCCAACGATATTTCGGCATCTCGCGCGCGCGTTACGCTCGTGGAACGGGTGATGGCGGACGGACGTGTAGGTGTGTTTCACCGCCACCGTAACGGCAGTAGTAGCAGTAGTGGTGACGATGGCGGTGGCGGTGGCGGTGGCGGTGGTAGCAGCAGCAGCAGCAGCAGCAGCAGCAGAAACGTGTGCGGCGCGCGCGGAGTCGTCGGTGCCGTAGTCGGAGGCCAGAGGTAGAGCGTTATCCAGGGTTGTTGTGAACGTATTGATTATGGCGCGGCGCGGGATGCACGCACCACCACCGCCGACGCCACCGTCTACGGCAATGACTCGAGCGCGGTGCGGGTTCCCGGGACATCTGCCGCCTCCGCCAACGTTTTCAATCGTCCCGCCGCTCACACGCAGACCACCGCCCGGGCAACCGCTGCCGCCGCCGTCACTCTAACACGCACACACGCGCGCGCGCCCACACACACACACACTCACACATATCCACTCTCTTTCTCTTACCTACTCACTCACGCATACTAATACAAACTCACCCTCCAGTACACCACACGCACACGCTTACACATCTACACACATGGATACAACTCTATTTCACACACACACACACACACATCTAAGCGCGTGAACGATCGGTCGTCAGTATTTCTTATTTCTAGAACGCTGCGCGTAACAGGTAGACAGCGTAACATCGCGCGCGCGCGCCCATTACACACACACACACAATTGCTCGGCGGCCGGAACGATCCGTGCCGGTTACTACTGACCGCATACAATATATTATGTTATTATTACTATTATATAGCTCGTATTGTTTTTATCATCACTATTATTGTTATTATCATCGCCAGGTGAACACAAGAATGTTTCTCTCCTCCTCATGTGAATTTAAAAAACCCAAAAACAAGATTTATGCTGCTTGAGTACAACTCTAAGTTCTCCTTCTGACCAATATCCAAACATATATACATACAAACACGCGCACACACACGCACAAACACGCGCGCGCGCGCACACACACACACACACACACACACACACACACACACACACACACACACACACACATATGTATTATACTATAGATAATTAGAGGTTTCTAAAATGACGGTTTTTTCTACGGTAACATTAACGTTTAAGTCGAGTTTTTGATCAATAATTTTTAAATACAAAATCCAATAAGTAAAGAATTTTTTTTTTTTCTTTAGCTCATACTATAAAACGATTAAAAAAAAAATACCAAAAATAAAAATTTCTAATTTCTTTAACCTCCGCTCTTGTTTATTTATATTTATTTTGAAAATATAAATAATTCCTGTGTATCATGACTTAAAATTGTAATAAAATATTATTTGTTAAATTTTTACTACTTTGTAGGTATATGGAACATCCTAAGAAATGGTCTTTTTATGAATTCTCAATATTCGTATACGCATAAGAAAAAACCAAGCTTAGCTTTGAATCATTCCAATTATGATAGATCATTGCTTTATAGTTTCAAAACACCTGTTAAAATGGTTTATAAAAAACCTAAATTTCTTTAAATAGCTTATTTTTATCTTATAAAATGTTGTTTAATACATTTGTCACTTAAATAATATTTTTTACGATCACAAAATTATTAGAATAAACCAATATCGGAGTAAACAGATCCTGAAATGAACCCCCAATCTACTTGTTTTATCTTAAGTTTCCAAGTCTAAATGATTTTCAATTATAAATATAAATATAGTTTGAGAAAGAATCTAACATTGTCTAGTACTCACCAAAAACAACTTTAGGTATATAAATGTAGACATTTTTATGTACAACACTGCAAAATTCATTATAAATATCATCAATTTTATAATTTGAGTGAATTAAAAACGTTCAAAGTAAACAACTATTTTTATCTTCAAACAAACCTTAAAACCTTGAACATAGGTACTAAAATGAATTGTTTTTATTGTTGATCGCTTTCAGAGTAAAAAATTTAACACATTTCCAATACACTAATCTAAAAGTTACAAGTAGTAACAAGAAACAAACTCTAAAACGGAGTTCCCATGAGACTGATCACGGTTAAGGCGTATAAAGAAACTGGAGTGCCTTATACAGAAATTATTGTCCCACGTTGTTTTTACTTGAACAAATGGATTATAAAAAACACATACAATAATCGTCGTTTACAATATAGTTTTTGTATCTAAAATCTGAGACGGCATAACAATAATACAAACTTTAACTGTAAACGGTATAAACTTATGGTATATGATAGTCTATTGTTGACAATTTTTAATTATAAAAATCAAACAATACATATATGGATTACACACCTTTGTTCATTTTAATGAAAAAAACATTTACAGAGGAATTTTAATTGTTTTAATATTAAAATATGACCAAAAAGTTATATATTATAGTCAATATAAATATATCTTAATTATAAGATAGAAGTATTTAAATACTACATCAATACCAATTATAAACCATTTTCAAAAAAAAATCGTAAATAACTACTTATAAATAACCTTTTTATACTTAAGAATTAAAGAACTACAGATTAAAATACATAAACTAAATTAAGATATGTTTATTTAACAAAATATAAATAATAAAAAGTATAAAACTATTTAAATTAGACATTTTAAATGAACTATACTTTCAATATTAATTTGAAATTATGTATAGTTAATTATAATTTGTGGTGTTGCGTCATTTTGACGTGCATCAAATAGACGCGTCAATGTCGATGTATATACATTTTGACGAATATCAATTCGAGTAATTTTATTATATTAAATCAATGGCGACAAATAATTTATAAAATTAAAAATTGATATCTAAGTAAATATTTATAAATAATTAAATGCATCAATTTTTTCTTGTAACGATTACATATAACTTTTATTGAAATATTTTCTTATCAAATTTTGATATATTATATCTTAAAATGCGTCGAAATTTCATATGCTGAAATGTTGTAGGCGTTCAATTGTCTTATTCTGAATTGGCCACGTCCATTTCGTGTAAGTTTGATGTACATTCACAATTTGTATCTTAAATTTAACTTAATAACGAAAAAAAAACTAATATTTACTTAGTATTTGACCTCATAAAATGGCATATTTAATTAACAGATCTCATCATGATAAACCAACTATTAAATTATTATTTAATAGGTATTATTTGCATATAACAACTTTTGAAATTATTTTACAATCATAAAATATTTTTTTTTTTAAATATGTTACGATTAACAACATTTCAATAAATAGTACTTAGTATTTACCTTGAATGTTATAATGTATAAAAAACCACTAATAGAATAATACAATAAAGTAATGTGCTATTCTACAAGTATTTCAATTTATAATGTATACAATAATGAATATTAAGCCAACAGTCATGCAATCTTATATGATACAATGTATCAACCAATTTATTTCACAGTTCAAACATATTTGATAAAATATGATTTATTCGATCACCTATTTTCAATCCCAATATTTAATTCACAGTTTCTTTTTAAAAATAATGCTCATATTTTACCATTTTATATAATAATTTTTCAACTCTATTTTACTTATAAAATTATAACCGTAGTAACAATAAATATAATATAGGAACTCAAGTTAAACAATGTCTTAATTTTAGTTTATATCAAACCCATTTATACATTTTGATTGAATTATAAACTGTAATATATTAAACTATACAATAAAGTGGTTTTCGAAAACACAATACAGAATATATGAGTTGCTAAGGATTTCTCATTTAATTAACATAATATACTTACTAAGTACTAAAAATAATATTCAACTGACAACAAATCATAATTTTATTATTCAGGTTCATACTAACTCTGCACACTAAATGAATTATAAATCTTTAAATATAATTTTCTAAAAACGAATATGTTGATTTACAATAAAATCATTTTTATATCAGTATAGATTACTTAAACCTATAACGTATCAATAAATGTGTGTATGGAATGTCATTCACTTTTCAAAAAACATTTTCCAAAAATCATTTTTACTTCTTGTAATAATTCAAAGTATCGATCTGAGAACACTCTAGAGAATAAAAGTTATTAAAGTCTTCAAGTACCGAAGAATAGATTTTTCTAGTGAGTAAAATTCAAAATATATATTAGATTATTAACTCATATAATCATTTTTATTTTTTTTTTATAAAACTTAACATTGTGTACTTATAACTTTTATAAACTTTTTAAAATCTGAAATATTAGATTTTTATTTTATTATATATATATTATTATATTTAAAATCTCAAAATATATTTATTATGTATAATAAGATTTATTATATAAATATTTAATTTTTTTAAATTTATTATATATTTCAAAAAAATACCAAGCCAATCAAATCACAGTATACTTAACTTAATCTTAAATTAAATAAATTAAGATATATGATGAATAGGGCTCGGATTTATATGTATTAAAAAATGAGAATATGTAAATATATATGTAATAAAAAATCACTTTATATGTGATAAAAAAATTAAAATATGGATCATAAAAAAATATTAAAAATTAATTTATAAATGACATTATTATCTAATTTATTTATTTGTACCATATGAAAATATGGAATATAAAAAAATTACAAACAAATATAAAAAATTGCTTTATAAATTACATTATTATCTAATTTACTTATTTTATTTTAACATTACTCATCTTGATCTTGATATTGAAAGCAATGAGATACCATATATATGCTCAAATTTTCAAAGTTAAATGATCTACGGTTTGGTCGTAAGTTCAATAATTGGTAATATCATTGATTATAAATACTACAGTAAAAATAAGTATTTACATATAAATCCGAGCCCTAATGATGAACAATTTATACAATTAGTTGGAATCACTTATTATAAATATCAAATAAATTTTCATATTTTCCTCAAATAAATTATACACATTACCAAAAAGGTAACGCACATTATACATAACAAACTAGACGTACAAAAATATTCTTTAATATTATATTTTAAAATTGTAAGACTCAAGAGTTATACACTTATATGATGAAATGTATATTAATTATAAAAAAAACCTTATTAAACATAAATATACTCCCTAATGAAACACTACTTATTTTTATGCGATTATATATTATAAAATGTATTATTTTTTGGTTTGAGTCCGTCAAAATAATAATAATAATAAATAAATAATCAATTAATTTTAATTATTTTTTAAACAAAAGTTTCATCATCATAATTCATCAGACATATTTTATTCACTTATATAACTAAAAATACATTAAGAACTATAAATGTAAGGTTTAGAACTAAGTACATTCATAGTTTATATACATTTATAGTTTTATACATTCCTAAAAACATTTATTTATTTATTTATTTATTGAGATATTGAGATATTATACGTATTTGAACCCAGTTACATGAATTGTTATTGTTGTAATACATAAATTATATTTAGGAATGTATATTTTAATGGTTACCTAAATAATATGATTAAAAATAAAAATGCTTAACTGTTAAAATAAAAACTTAAAAATTATTATAATTCCAACGAGTATATTTTTATTTTAGTTTCGTGTTAAATTATTCTTTTACATTTTTTTAATTCATCCCATTATGATTATTATTAATGTATGTAATTATATATATAATCTATATATACACATCAATTCTTTATACCTATTTATGACTATCAAAACTAAATTAAACTATTATTAATGTTTAGTTTAAATATAATAAATTTAATGTTAATTACGATAAAATGTATCAGGATTGAAACTTTGATGAAAAGTAAATGATTAAACAGCCTAACTAATCTAATTTATTAATATCTATAGATTAAAAGCTCTGAATCAAAAATATGGTTCGGTCAGCAGAGACCTTTTTACTTTCATTGAAACAAAATTAGCATAGCAATTCAGTACTGATAATGGATAAAATAATAAGTTTCACAATATTTATCAAAATTTATTTATTTTTCAATACAAAATAGCCTTACCCGAAAAAAAGGAATTTCAAATTAAAATCAATACAATTAATGCAAATAAAAACCAAAAGTATTTTGCCGTTCGACTAAAAAAAAATTTACAAACACAAATATTTAAAAAAATATACCATCGAAATTATCTCTCTCTAGTACACCACCAAATTTATCCAACATAAATAATTACATTAGAGAACAAAAGACATGTGTACGTAATTTAAGTTGTAATAATAGTGTAACACAAATTCATTGTGAATTTTTATAGTATGATAAAATACACGTACGTGATACACGAAGATAACATATACGTTATTATTATATAATTCTAATTGATTGCAACGAAAAGTGGCGTAACTAGAAAAATATTGTGGAAGGGGTCTTAAATTTTAAATTCTTTCCTACATTATTACCAATATTTTTTATTTTTATAAGTCGATTAAACATGAGTTAAATATAAAATGTAATATTATTATTTAGTTTATTGAAACTAGATTGACCCAGTCTTCAAAAAAATATCTTTATCTACATACATACCCATTAAAGTAAATTATAGTTAATCTTCTTAAATGTTAAACAAGTTCTTTTAACACGTCATCAATCTTGATAATAATGTCACAATATATATATAATAATGCCAAATTATACCTGTCTTATAATGATAGTATATTTTACAGAATAAAAGATACATTGCAGAGGGGAGTTATAACCCGTTAACACATCCTCGCTACGCAACTGACGATAGAAACCACCAAAACTAGTTCATTGTCTTCTATAAAATCTAATATTTAAATAATCGATTCAATATTCTTTTATTAAATAACATAGTTTTATTTTATCCCTTTACAAAAAAAAATATGTTCTTATTTTATAATAAGATATTTTATAGAATCAATGAAAAATTCAATTGAAATTAACATTTTTAACGAAAATATAGCTACAATAAATTCAACACAAAATTAACTAAAAAATAAACGAAATAAACTACCTTGCAATTTCCAAGGTATCGTTAAATTTTAAATAATATACTTGATAATAATAAATTATGTTTTTCTCGTTTTATTAAACATAAAAAATGCTTGAAAAAAAATTAAATACCGTTATAATTTCAATTTCAGTTAAAACTGAACAATAAAGACCAATAAAACTCAATACGAATTATTTATAGAATTTTTCAGAAATATTTCATGAATTTAAGAACAATTTATCAATTGAAATTTTTTTTAAAAAAAATGAAATTATAAAATTATAAAAATACATCAATTTTATACTAAAATCTTAAAGCTTTTAGATTTAAATGCGTATTTAAAAAATTAAAAAATACTGAAATATTATTACTCTTTACAAACTGTAATAATAAATGGTTTTCAAGCATTTAAAATTGTAATTGAATTGATTTAAAATGTTATTTATAAAAAAATGTCAGAAACACTAAATTAAATTAATGAACGACGGAAATTATTGTGTAATCCTGTTTTGCAATGATCGAATAGTTTATGAATAATATTCAATAGCTAAAAATGACAACACTCACGATACGTATATTTAATTTAAAATAAAATTTTAAAACATATAATTGTTGTGGCTACACGACTTTAGTATATATTTTGTTTTTTTCTTTTGATAATTCTACACTAACTGTAACACTACACTAAACTGTCAAAATACGTATAAATAATTTTTTTGTTGAAAATGTAGTTATTCACTAAACCAATGCACTTCTCAAACAATGGTTCACTATCCACTGAGAGGTCCTAAACCAACACTTGGTATGTTATGAAATATTTATTCTTTGTAAACTATGAAATATTATAAATTTCAAAAATTATCTAGATATTGTTATATCGTTCCTGTTTCGTCTGTAAACCTATGAGAGTTGAAATAAATTTCAGGAACAATTTGAATTATGATGCTTAAAAAAAAATAAGGAATAAAATACTAAATTTCTTATTAAGATACATGAAATATTGTTAAAAAAAAAAAAAGCAAAATATCATTTTAGGTTTCATTTCAAAATTCAACTAATTACAGTAAAAAGCTCGTAAAATATAAATAAACGGGTCGGGTCGTAATGTGTTTGAATACTTTATGCTTTAGCACAATATAATATTATACTTATGTTTTATTTGACAAAGGTAATGTACTTGAAATATAATGATGAATGTGAATGAAATGACGTAATTAATTCGTTTTTGAAAAAAAAAAGTAATAATAATGGGGAGATGAGGAAGAGTACAAATACTAACAACGCACTGTTGACGTCTGCGATTCAGCAACAGTTTCCGGGAGAGAACGAGTGAGAAGAAAGAAAGAAAAATAGAGAGGAAACGAAGGTAGAAGTAGGAAAGGGAGGAAAGAAGGGTGCCAGGATGATGAGAGGGAAAGGAGAGAGGAGTGCGTTACTTACGACTCCGGAGACTCGACCATGGCCACCGCCTCCGCTGCAGATAATAATCAATACCCCAGGCGCGTATCATACAAGTGAGTAAGTGTGTGTGTGTGTGTGTGTGTGTGTGTGTGTGTGTGTGAGTTGTATCCAAGTTCTCGGTGATCCTATGCAGCGAATGGACGGAGAACACCATACCCGTGCATAGGCCCACACGATGGACGTGCAGCGTGATAGGAGGCAATGAGACTCGTTGACAGGAATTTGTCGTTAGCATAATATTTCTGTATATTGCGACCACATGTTCTACGAACTTGACCCGCTGCCTCCGCCTTCTGTTTTTCATTCCTGGTAACGGGACAAGAAAGATACTACACTCGGAATATAATACGAGCAGGTACCGAAATGGATATTTGGATATTATACTCAAAATATTTTTAACTTTAGAGTAATCCGCATTACTTGGTAATATCCCTCGTGCATACTCTCCGAACTCAGTGGCATAATGCATATCGTATGATCAACCGAATATCTTTAGATTCAGAAAACATTCCCAGCAAATAGATTGGAAGCGTGAAAATCTAAATAGTATTCATAATTTAAATCTAAGTTTAAACTTAACGTGCTTCCATTTAGGTTACTATATGGTCAAAGATATCTCATGTAAATTGAATATCATGGCAAACAAACGCAATAGTATCATATACATATGATAATACCTCTATACGATAATATCTATCATAACAGCGTAATAAATAAAACTAGGTATTAATTATAACTATTTGTATCACGTACAACTTTCAACAAAAATATTGTACTCAGTAACGTTTTACCACAATTCATATTAGCATAATTTCTCTTGACGTTAAAATTAATGATTCAGTTTTCTTTCTGAGTGAAATAAAATATTTCATTCTCTGTTTAGTTTTCTTTATATGTATTTTCATAAAAATATATTTGATCCTACACGTAAAGACACAAGGTATTATATAATATCCTAAAAGGTTCTGTTTTTGTGTTTAGTGTTTAGAAATACATCAAAAATGAAAAAAGAAAAATCCATGGCAAACTTCAAAAACCTTGATTAATTGTTATACATTGAACATACTCCAACATTAAGTTTACGAATAACTCCCGATTATATTATTTGTGATCTTCTGTTACCCCTTTTAGTTTTTTTTTTTTAACTACGATTACATTTTTATTAATTAATTTACAATATTTTACCTTAAACCAATCTAAAAATGTAGTATTAAACTTATCAACTAAGCTAAAAATATTTATAATAATAATAAATTAATACAAGCAAGTAACTATACTTAATAACATTTAACAATGTTTATGTTAAAAATATAATATTTATAGTCGATTAAATATGATACTATTCAATAATTAAAGATTCTTAATATAAATTATACAAAACAATATATAGATATATTTTATAAAGTCAGACATTTTTTCTATCTTTTTTACACAAAATAAACATAGAAGGGAAGGGTTATCCAACTTTATCAATCATAGTACAAAAAAACTTATAATATGACAAATTTTGATTCATTACATTACATGGTAGCCATACATAATTTAATACATCTAGTGTGAAAATATACTAGTAACATTATACTATGGACATCTTCTAGAAATTGCTAAAGTTTGGAAATCGTTTTATCATTGTCATTTAAAAAAAAATAAACTTCTAGTTTCAATGAAGCACGTTTTTTGTAAGTTTCGAACTATCTAGAGATTATCAATGAGAAATTAAACTGAAGATTTATTCATGTGTTTTTAGCCTTTTGACAATCAATAGCTTGGTCAAAGAAATAATATTAATAAAGTATTATAATTAGAATTTAAATTTAGTTTTGAAAATAATTTATTTCACAATGGATTATTAACGAAAGAACGTACTAAAATATTAATACTATTAGATTCTTTATGTACACTGATGGAAATCATTTCTTTACATTTTATCTTTAAGTAGTTTTTTATTATTTTATTTGTACAGAAAACGACATTTAAAAAATAAATTAAAACAATTTATTTCATATATTCTAATACCAAAAAAAAAAATTATATTTGAGCAATAAAAATTAAAAATAATAGTTATAGCTCCAATATTTTATACCTAATCAATTTATAATTTAGATATAATATATAATGAATTGGCGAATAAAACTACTATGCATGAAAAATGAACTTAAGTTGTGAAAAGAATAATTGCTATAACAAAATACTACTGGAATAATATATAATGGGTCAAATTATTTTATTATTGCACGACGGGGAAAAATTGTCTACATAACTGATGAAATGCCCTGTTCGCCGTAAAATTACATTGGAGAAAATGTCTATAGGGGAAAATATCCAAACTCTAGAATGTTTTTATAAATATATAATTAATAAAATATAAGTATGGTATAACAAAGAAAAATATAGAATAAAAAAATGTCTGAAATACTCTCACTTTAATTTTAACCTTTAAGTCAAAACAATTTGATTAAAACAAATTTTAACATAAAAAACACACATATATATGTTATTAGTAAATAATATATTAAACTGTATTTTTGTTAACTGAACAGTATATATCATATTAACTAAAAAAAAATATAGTCTTAAAAGTAATAAAACAAAAAGAGTTTTACTTTTAGTATCAAACTAATAGTTATACACAAGGTAACAAGAAGTAAAATCACATTCTACTATAGGTACTTCAAGTAAAATTTAATACATATATTTTTTCAGGAACAAAAAATATTTTGCCATTATACCAAAAAATAGTTTTTATATTATAAAATATCTAATTTATTTTATTTTATCAACATAAATAACCATTTAAACCATAAAACTATTCCCATATCAATCTATATTATTAATTCAATACACAATTAATTATTTATACATATTTTTCTTCAAATAAAAATGTAACTTTTTAAAAAATATTTTTAAACTCAATTAATTAATAATATATAACATTAATGATTTAATGAAGTCATTATTACAATATGCACGTTACTTAAAAAAAATTGTGTCATTGAAAGTACTTGGTCTATAGTTCACTTATTATGAGTTTTTTTTACTTAAAAAGTTCTCGATAAGTTACTTTTTTTCTAATTTTTATCACAAAGGTTTTTGGCATTTATTCTCATCATAGCCACGTCAACTATACCTGATTACTCTATTTACGATACCTCGCATATTTTGTACCATCAATATATTATGTATAAACACAAATATTTTTGCTTTCATTTTATTTTTTTCTCCTTTTTTACATTTATTGAGTGACAGTTTATCTACTCGTGTATCAGCAATAAAAAGCATTTCTCAAAATGTATAAAAAAAGTATATAAATTTATAAATAAATATTTTTTGATTGTACCAATACAATTAAAAGTGAATTGACAATCCCAAAAATTATTACTTAGAATGATTATAGTTTTAAATAAATTATTAATACAGATATTAAACTACTGCATAGAAATAATTTTCCACAGAAAATTATGAGAAAACAGAATAATATTTGAAGTTAGTTCATTAAAATACATTCAACCCTAAAATGAACACTAACCTTGTTGATGAACGACATGACATTTGTGGGAATCATTTTGTTAGATTTGTTTTACTATTCCCACGACGTCTTGAAATATTGATTTATTTCTCACAAATTGTTAAAATGTTACCAAGGTTCTCATTAAAATTGGAAGTTACATGGCGTATGGAAATGTATGTCGCCAGTGGACTAAATTAAATCCGTAAATGACTCGAATCTTCATATTTTCTTATTTTTTCATATCTATAAATAAAACAGTGAAAATAATTATTAATAAAATTGCATAGATATACAAAAATATAAATGATAATTTTTATGTATCAGTAATTAGACAAACGTCACTCGTGAATTTTTATGGTTAAATCAAATAATATTGTGATTTTTTTTTATTTTTGTGTATTTGTATACAATTTTCAAGGTAATTATAAAACTTCAGAACTTTCATCAATACATTTTGTAATTAATATATTTAAGTATAGAACATTTGATGAATTATTTTCCTAAATATTTAAAATATATTTGTAAAATATAAACATAAACAACATAAACATAAAACATTTTTTAATTATTATAATTATTAAATCGACTATATTTTTTCGATTTCTTAATATTTAATTTTACTGGTTTTTTCAAATATGCAACCACCTATATGGGTGAGAAAATAAATTCCGAACATAAGTATCTAATTCAATATAAAACCTTAAGTACAATCTGTAATATATCAATATCAAAATTATCTAATTAACTAAATAGAACTTGAGATTAAAATTAGTTTTCCGTAAAAACAATTAAATTATTTCTTAAACAATTTTGATTTTTTTACATATAGCACTATAAAATATAATGAAATTCATAAGCTAAGATGTACAAAAATAATACTTTACTGCAAATAGATATTATTCATCACTGTTAAACTTGACAACAACAAGCTTATAAACTTATGCTGTTTATGATCCACGCATATGGCGTCGTCACGTTCTAAACCATTAATCACCTTTGTGAAACATTTAAAATTCTTCTCACGTCATCACCACAAGCTGTTAACTACATTAACATATATTGTTGTTTTGTATCCTTCCAAAAAATTGTTAATTAATAATAAATAATAATTTTCAGACAACAGTATATGCTAAATTACCCCTTATTTTATTTTAACAAATTCTATAATGATTACCATATCCTATAAATATACAATTATTATCAAGATCATATAAAAATATTCAAATTCTACTAACTTTTATTTAATGATATTTTTAAGAGACTACACATTTAAATTGAAAGAAAAATTATGTTATACTTTGTGAACGATCTAGTATTTTCTTTTCGCACATACTGGCTATTACTGATGTAATATGTTATTTTATAATAAGTAATCTCTTATTAACCAATTTTGATATTTACCAAAACCTTACATTTAAAAATATATGTAAGTCATTTTTCATCAATGACTATTATCTACAAAAATACTTCATTAGCTTATAAAAACTTTTGAACTAAAAAGTTTCTCATTTTCAATTAATTAATAACATATGATAGCTATTCAGAATACACTCGAGTTATTTTCATTACTTAAATTTTTAGCTCAACTGTTAGCATAATATGCTGCTTTAATACGATTATAATATGAGTGGAATAACCATATAAAGCACTTGTAAGTATATTATAATTATTTGGAAAAGAAAAAACTGCTCCGTTACCATCATTTTTTATTAAAATAAGTAGTTGTTTTCTTATTCAAATATCCAAACTTTAGATTGTGTAATGCATAATAAGTTACAATTTAAGGAATTATCTTATATTAATATGAACTCTTAATTATATTTATTACGGCTTCGTTAAAACTACGAGAAAAAAAACATAATTTCGTTAACAGTTAACGGTTTTTCAATTTTTTATGTTAAGAGATGATATTAACATGACACTTATTTAATTATTTGCTAATATCCCTTACAAAATATTTATATATTTATCATAATTTCTATAAATCTATTGTTTGATTTATAAATGTGAAAAAAAAAATTGTATATTGTATTGACAATGACTATATTATACATACTCGTACATTGTATGCAAGACGCAACAAGTATAAAATAACAATATTTTAAAAATATGAATAAGGTCATCACTAACTCTATTATATTAATCCTATATATGACTCGAAATAAAATGTTTAGACTTTTGAGAGAACAATAGATTTTTACCAAAAATTGAGAAATTTAATTTTGCGGTAACTCGTTAAAACTGTTATAAAATTCCTTTTTGCCAATTAATTTAATTCGTCATCAACAATAATAACTAAAAAAAAGTCAATTAATATAACTGCAGTGAAGCTGAACAACTCAAAGCTATTAGCGGCTAAACAAAATGACAAATCTTTAACTAGACATGGAAAAGTAATTACAACTTTCAATAGATTAATGGTAGCACCTTAACTAAACTTATCTGAAACTTAACGAGCGTAAGTTACTAGATTATCATCATTTTAACAAGCCTCTTACTTACATTTTTATATAACGTATTCGCATTTCACGGCAATTATGAGAAAAACATAAAAATTACTTCATAAGTAAGTTTTTCAAAAGACACTTAATTTTGATTACTTATATAAATGTTTCATGTTTAGATAAAAATTATAAAAGATTATACTATACACATTATCTACTAAATTACTTTTGCATTCAGAATCATAAGTTAATCGTTAAAATTTATTCATAATATTTTTTTTTTTTTTTTTTTTATTTGTTATAAGTAAATACACAATCTGTAAATTATATTTTTTTTACAATAAGCGTATGGGCGATATTAATATTAATGAGCGTGAGTTGACCGATAAAAGAAGTCACCCAGCGGTGACACTTTTTAGCTTGACTATTTATTATTTAATGGTTAATTTGACTGGCGAGATCTCTGCACCAACGGCGAGCCAGTCGTCTAGGAGGATTTCCAGGAATAATGTTTGAGTTGAGTTCTCTTATAAGAGGATTTGGATTGTTGATTAAGCGGGATCGGAATCGTTTGTAAAAGAAAGATGCAGTTTTGGATACGGTGTTAATGTGAAGATCGGAGTGTAAAGTGTGGTTGGAAACATAATAGGGTGCGCCCGTTATTAGGCGGAGCGAGGTAGACTGGAATGCTTGAATTTTTTTAATGTTTGATGGCTTGGCTGTTCCCCATACTTGTATGCCGTAAGACCAAATAGGAGTTAATAACATTTTGTATAGGTTTAATTTATTTTTTAGATTGATTTTTGAATTTTTATTTAGTAAAAAATAGAGGTTTCTACGTCTTTGGTTAAGTAATAGTCTCTTAATTTTTATATGGTGGGCCCAGGTGAGTCGCTTGTCAAGATACATACCCAAGTACCGGGCATTTGCAGTGATAGGAATTTGAGAGTTGTTTAAGGTTAATGGGGGAGAAATGCCTTTACGGAGAGTAAATGTTACGTGCGAGGATTTGGATGTGTTGATTTTGATTCTCCACTTGGTATACCAGGTGGATAGTAGATTAAGGTGGTTTTGAAGGTAGTTTGAAGCTGTGACTGGGTCAGTATGTGTGGTAAAGATAGCTTTGTCGTCAGCGAATTCGGCTACAGATGTATTAGAAGTGATTGGTTGGTCAGCTGAGAAAATGTTGTATAGGATCGGAGATAATATTGCGCCTTGGGGAACTCCCGCGAGAATTGGGGATAGTTCAGAAGTTTCGCTGCCTACTCGTGTAGTGAAGTGGCGATTTTCCAGGTAGGACTTGAGGAATAGGTAGTAAGGAGGAGGTAGTAGATTTTTTAATTTGAATAGGAGGCCAGAATGCCATACGCGATCGAACGCTTGAGCGACATCTAAGAACACTGTGGGGCAGTACATTTTTTTTTCCAGTGTTAGGGAGATAGTATCGACTAATCGGTGGATTTGATGGATAGTTGAATGGGAGTTACGGAATCCGAATTGGGTGTCGGGTAGTATGTGTTTTTCGTTGATAATAGGCATAATGCGTTTGAGGATAAGTTTTTCACAGAGTTTTGAAAAGAATGGTAAAAGACTGATAGGACGGTATGAGGAGGTATTTTCGATTGGTTTGTCGGGTTTAAGGAATAAGACAATAGTTGATAGTTTCCATTGTAGAGGGAAGTAAGAGAGTCTAAGAATTGAGTTCATTATGTATGTGAGGAGGATAATGGCTTTTTTAGGGAGTTGACGTGCTATTTCGGCGGTTATTAAATCGAAACCTGGAGATTTTTGAAGTGGAAATAATAGTATACATTGGGAGATATCATTTGGAGAGAAAGATTTAGGGGGCAAGTATACAGGAAGCGGAGTTGTTAAGAAGTCTTTAACTTCTTCTGTGAATTGTGGGTTAAAGATGTCAGGATGAGGTTGGAAGACAGAGGCTAAGTGAGTACGAAACAGTTCAACTTTTCCTAAGTCGGAAGTACACCAGGTATTATCATTATTTTTTAGAGGATATGAAGCGACTTTTTGTTTAAGGCAGTTACGAGTGGCTCTCCATAAGGATCCGTTTTTTGTTACGAGAGATGCGGTCCAAGAGGAAAAGGAATCGGATCTTATTTTGGATAGAGTGCGTTTGAGTTTAGCATTGAGATTGTTATATATTTGTTTATATGAAGGTAGTCTATTATTTTGCCAGACTGCACGAGCTCTCCTTTTTTGGACTATTAGGTCTCGTACGTAAGAAGGTAAATTAAGTGATTTTGGTTTTACAGGGATGGGAGTGGAGGCATTCCACGCTGAGTGTTGTATTACAGAAGTCAGGTTTTCGACCGCATCTTCTATATCTTCTGGGGATTTTAATTTAATTTTTAGATTGATTTGTTTTTGTATATCGTCTTGGAATTTTTTCCAATTCATAATGCCATTGATAAGAGACGATTTTGCTGGGCGGATGGGAGGAGTTGCGTCGATGGTTAAAAGTACTGGAGAATGATCTGAGCATGGGCTAAGTAGATTATCTATTAAGGAGTATAGCTGTTTTGGTATGTTAGTTATAAAGATTTCTAAGATATCGGGTTTTTTTTGGGGAGAGGTAGGCCAGTAGGTAGGATTTGGGGGACTTATTATTGAATATGATTTTTTATTAATAGTTTTATACAAAGAAACGCCTTTTGGGTTGTTTGATCTACAGCCCCATACTTTATTTTTTGCGTTTAAATCTCCTCCAACTATGAAGTAATGGCCGAGGGCGATAAAAAATTGTTCGTATTGGGTGAGGTTGATTTTGTGCTTCGGGGGGCAGTAAACAGAAGCTATTGTGATTGGGATGTGTTTAATTATTAATTTTATTATAGCAGCTTGTATGTATTCTTCTTGTATTGGGGGTTCTTGTTGGAACTGAAGAGAGGATTTTATGATTATTGCGGCCCCAGCGTGGGCAGTATCGTCGGGATGTGGAGTGGAGATGATGTGGTAACCTGGGATTGAGAATTTTGTTCGGGCGGTGAAATGAGTTTCAGCTATTAGAGCAATGTCTATCCGTTTCTCGTGTAGTGTTGTAACTAGTTCATTTTTATGTTTTTGAAGACCGTTTGAGTTCCAAAGGAGTATGACTAAGGATTGTGATGTATAGGAGTTATTTTGCATTGGAGATAAGTTGATCGAGGACAGTTGTTAATAATGACATTAATGGATTTAATAGTGATTTGAATTCATTTAGGAAATTAGTAAGAAGTGAATACTCAGTTTGAGTTGGTGGGGAGGAGTTTGAATTAGAGGTTGCATTAGCATATGAGGGGGGTGTAAAAGAATGATTATTTTCGGGGGTCACCTGCTGAGTAGACTTAATTTGTACATTATTTGGGTCACTTGAGCTATTTAAATTATTTTTGTTAATTATATTATTAGTACTATTTATGTATTTACGGTTTTGATTTGGCTGATTGGATTGACGGAGTTGTTGAAGTTGTTTGTGGATCCGGCAGCCTCTGTAATTGGCCGGGTGGTCACCATTGCAGAGGGCACATTTGGCGGGAGTGTCTCGTGGTTTCTTGCATATATTTGAGGGATGATCGTCCCCACATCGGACGCATCTGGATGGATAGGCACAGTATTTTTTTGTGTGCCCATATTCTTGACAATTTTGACACTGAATTATTTCTCGATGTTTGTGTGGTTCTTCGATTTTTATTTTGGTGTAAAGTAATCGGTCAATTTTAAAAATATCCGTGTTTATAGGAGAGGGTTCTAAGTCTACGAAAAATATAGGCATTGGTGTTTTGGTTTGCTTGTGGATAACGTTGGATACTTGTCTGACCGAGAATCCGATTTCGTTAAGTGCTTCTGTAATGTCGGTGGTTGAAGTTGTTGAGTGAAGGTTACGGATTACAATTCTAAAAGCTTTGTCTTCTTTAGCTTGGTATGTGTGGTACTCGGCTTTGTTGTTTTTGAGGAATTCAATAATTTTACGGTAGGCAGTTGACTTTTCGACTTGGATTTTTAAATTTGTTGATGAGGATTTGAACAAAAATTTGTCGGGAGAAACTAATTTTAAGATTTCGTCTTTTACGTTTGTGAAGTTTTCGACGCCTCTGACAAAAATGGGTGGAGGAAGAGGTTCTCGGTTTTTTTGAGCGAGCTCGTGATCAGTATTATTATCAGGCATAAATGTTTCGTTTGTATGTGTTGTTTTACTAGTATTTGGTTCTTGAATCTCAAGCGCGGCAAATCTGTTTGATGATACGAATAAGGGTTTTGTTTTTTTGTGTTCAGGTGAGCTAACAGTAGTTGTAGACAGATTTCGTTTATTCGATTTAATAGAAGTAAAGCTTTGTTCGTTTTCGTCATTATCGTTGAATACTGTATCACTTGAATTGCTTATTGAACGGTTATTTGATTGTGTTGGTTTCGTATTTTTGTTTACAATGCGATTATTGACAATCTTAATTATAGGTACAATTTTATCATTATTTGATTGCGAGCCGATCGGCATGATGCTATTAAATATCTAATCAGAGTCCAAAGGTCACCGCGGGCGGCGATGCCTCGGAGAAGCGATATAATAGTGTATATCATACACTGTGTGTAGTAATTATGGTATTTACTTTTTTAATTTTTTCTCGAAGAGGATTTGTAAAAATATCCGGGACGCGGTGGTTTGATATGTAAAAAAAAAAACTGAATTGATTGGTAGTAAGCTCGACTAATTCTGAAAGAATTAAGGTAATTTACTTTGAACATGAGAGAAGACAAAAGAAAAACGCGTGCGTTCAGTTTGGCTGTTCACGCAAGAGTGATTCATAATATGAAGATATTATATAGTTATAATAATCGAAGAAAGTCTTCTTGTCAAAATCGTGTTTAGAGATATAAAAATAAAACACATAATAATAATATCAATACAATCTTTATTTCTTTTTAAATGTAAAACAATTATTATAAAGTTATAAAACTAACTACAAATTGAATAAATATTTCAAACCTTATTTCATATATCATATTCCAAACACTTATGATTTCAAATTGATTAAATAGTAATATGAAAATGAAAGGTATTTTTATTACAATTTTAATTTTGATTCAAACTTATGAACCATTAGCTTAATACGTAAATAATTTTTTAATTGAAGAAAAAAATAGTTTCTTTTCTTACATATATTTAAGTGAAATGAATATTTTTATTTTAATATTAATTACTTTTTAAAATTAAGTAGTACATTTTAAGTAAAATAATTATATATTGAAAAAACATTCTACTCAAATAGCATATATTTTAAACATGTAAAAAATTCTATTTATTTTATCATACTTATAATATTTAATGATAAAATACCGTTTCCAAGAGCTTTTTCTATTTTATGTCCAACAAAAATTTACGAACTATTTTAGACTTATTTAATAATTACTATATACTCGATTTGTCTTTTTCAATAAATAAACTGAATTTTAATATTTTATATTCACCGTATACGAAATTGATGAGAAATTTATAATTTGTTCAGAACTTAAAGAACTTAAAACTTCTCAAGAATAACCTCTTTAAGCGTGAAATCAATGTATTATATAAGTATTTGTAATGGGAAAAATCATTATGCTACCAAGACGTTTTCAAGGAAGAATAAAAACCGTTACAGGAAGGTGGGAGCAAAATTGAATTTTATGAATTTCATATGTATATGTATATGTATTGGAACTTGAATTTAACATAAACTTAAACGTCACTCTAAATTAAATGTTTACAAAGGTATACAAGGCATAATCAACGAAATATTTGAAAAAGACATGAAAAAAATAATAAATAAGGTGGTAACTTAAATAGCTTTTATGTAATCTGTAACATTTTATGGTTAACTATTAAAAGCCAAAACTGCATGTATATAAATTTATCTAATTATATACATATTAAATTATTTCAATATATTGCTAAAATATTATTTACAAAATATCAACACTTCGTTATCAAAAAGCTTCATCTGATTATCTTATATCGACCATCAGTGAAATATAATAATCGATTAAAATTATTTTAAAAAAATCGCCAATTACAAGAATTATATTTCTTTCAAAACGTTTTTTTTTTTTTATGAATACTGTTGGCTTATAGTAATCATACCTTGAACAAACATTTTCTTGATTCTGATTAAATTGTGATAGGCTCATAGTTATTAAACTTTCGATTATTATAAATCTTAAGATATAATATGAGCTATTTATATTTATTTATAAATTATATTATAATATAACACTTTAACTTTATATAACAAAAATGTAAGTCTATTTGATTAAATTGGATAATATTGATAAACATTTTCAATAATGTTCTATTTTATAAGTACAATAGAATCAAAATATTTGAAAATACATAGTTAAATTAATAAAATATAATTTAAAATGAAATCTAACATATGCAATTATAATTATATTTAATAAACAAAACAACTTACATTCGTTGAATTCAGGGACACAGAATATCTTTAGAACAAAAATATTTTTATACTATACAAATTATAGGTATCGATTATACACTTTTACTATCTGGTGTGAATTACTTAAAAAAAACTAAGTCCAATAATGTTATACGTATTTGGCAATATTTCGTATAGCATTACAAAATGTCAAATAAAAGACAATTTATTTTAGAATTATCATTGGAAAGCGAAGATGGTTAAAAGTACGTACACTGCACGTAGAATACGAATGCGCCAAATGATGATGTTTTATCACTATTTGAAATGAATTGTTCAGAATATAACAAAATACTATTGTATATAAATGAACCACGTATCCAAGTTTAAAGTTCTATAAAGAAAGTTCACAAACATCAATAATATCATCCGTAAGATTTTTGTTTTTTAATCATTTATTTTATTATATTCTTAAATAGATTATATATATTTATATTATATTTATTATATAATATATAATATATACATATTATATACATTCTCAAAGGAGTAAAAAGTATAAGAAGTAACCTACAAACTTAAATCTAATAATATACAAAAAATAAAATTCATAATAAAAATTTACAATAGGTAGTTTAAGAATTATTTTAATTATATCAACAAAGACGAATCAATAAAATATCTGGGCCTGCACCTTGATGAAAAACTAAGCTGGAAAATGCACATTAACAAAAAATTAAACCAAGGATACACAAGGCTACGAATACTGTACTCTCTATTAAATCATAGATCTACCATGCAAATTAAATGCTCTCTACTCCTCTATACAGCAATAATAAGACCACTAGTAACCTATGCATGCCCAGTATGGGCAGCTGCCTCAAAAGTAAAAATTAAAAAACTACAAACTCTTCAAAATAAATTCCTAAGAATAGCCCTAAAGGCCCCTTGGTTTATGAGAAACAAACAACTACATAACGATACAGGCCTACCAAACCTATCTACCTGGATAACACAACAATTTAAAAGCTTCCACGAGAAACTCCACAATGTAGAAGGAGCTCATCACTACAACATCGGCAAGAGATCCACAAATCTGAGACTCAAACCACGGCTACCTCAGGACATCCTACTAGATCCCAATGAAAACACCTCAACCTCAGATACTGATCTAGACTCATAACTAACCAAAACTATTATACATTATAACATTATAAAATTATAATTATAATTACGATCTGTAATCTGTAAAATAGTAATATTGTAAAAATACCAGTGTATTGAAACAATTATATCAATAAATAAAAAAAAAAAAAGGAATTATTCATAACAATTTTTATTAATTTAACCAGAAAGTATAACATTGTATAATAATTATGTAAAGATAACAAAAATGTACGTTTCATTTATATTGTGATGTTATTATATAATTAAATGTCCATTATAAACCATCGATTTTAATTATTATTTGTAAAATAATGGATATTATCTAACGTAATAGCACATGACACATAAGATATGATACTTGACCAGTAGATCTGTTGATGAATTTGACATAATATGTCAGTTTACTAAAATTGAATAAATTCTTTAATGAAAGCTAAATGAAAAATGTCATACTTTTAAATTTAATACAGTCATTGATTCTTACTTTAAGTCTGCTTTTTTATTTCACAAATTTAAAAAATTAACCATAAATGTCCTATTAACCAAGTGTCATTTAGAAACATAATCTATGTCAATGATTCATTTTTTACTAACAATACAATTATTTAAAATAATTGGTTTTTACTAACTGATTTGAAATATTTATTTTATTATTCTCAAACATTATAGAAATCAATAACATTTATGTATCATTCTTATATAGTTTGATGGTATATGTTTATCATTTTGTTCCTATATGTAAACCTATTTCATTCTAAAGTTATCACGATGACACGCGCACAATGAATATGATATAGACAGGCATCACAAACTATATGATACACCATATTTTTACAATTTATAAAAACGTTGAAAAGTTTATGATACTATATTGTATAATATAATAATATAATTCCCTTTAACTAAAATTTAATTTCACTTAATACAATTTTATATTGATAAAAGGCAACTAAATTTTCATTTATTTCTTTCAATTGATATAACAAAATATAATTGTTATCATATTAGAAACATACAGCCGCATAAATATACAAATTAGTAAACTATTATCGATCAAATTTACTTGATACATATGATTAACTTTTAAAACAAATATTTGATTTAAAAAGTATCTTTTATTTTTAAATTTAATAATATAAATTTAAGCTAAACATAATATTAATTTTACAACATTTAATTCACAAGAAATATTGAATTTTATAAAATCAATATATATCCTATTAATCATTGACATTTAATCTATAGTTTTATGTACATACCTTGCAAAATTCACCAAGCATTATTTTTGTATTAAACTTACAGCAACAACTTATCAAAACCTTAAAAATATGAATATTTTTATAAAATTTAAATAGTTTCTACACGATAACTAACAACATAACCCATTAATCAAATTCGTGTCGAATAACAAAAAATGTTTCTTATCAACGAACGTAAATCAATATTTAAAGGTTTAAATGAAGAAAATAAAGTAAATTGAACATCTTAGCAAATATAATATCAACGTTTTATATGCTGAGCAAAATAAGAAATTTATTAAATTTAAAATAGTGTGGTTTTTATTTCGTTATCATTTTTTGAAACTGCAAATAAATTCCAAAAGTTTTATTTAATGCTTGTATAAAATTAACCACAAAAATTTTTATTTTTTCGAAATGTTTGTAATATCTTTATAATTATATCTATATATATATATATATATATAATATATATATATATATATATATATATATATATATATATATATTATATATATATATATATATATATATATATATATAGATATATATATATATATATATATATATATATATATATATATATATATATATATATATATATAAATATATATATATATACAGATTCGAAGAAACCGAGAAATACTAAAGTACATGACAAAAAAATGCTTTCAAATATCACACGGCTTCCCAAATATTTAATAAAATTTCCTCTAGACCAAGATCAGTAAAGAAATAAGACAAGATCATAAACACATATTCAAAACTATGCGAAAACTCAAACTGTCTCGTCAACACTGAAACCTCTTCTCCATTCAAAATTAATCCTTTATGTCTCAAATCATCTAAAGTTTACACTCAGTTTCTTCATTTATTACTCAAAAAAAAAAAACTTCACATATAACGATCATAGCAAACTTTAATTAAATTATATACACTGAATTCCAAGACTTCGATCAAATATAAACCGATGCATCCAAAACCATCAGTAGAGAAGAATACAAGACGGACAATAAAACATTTCAAACTTCCTCTTCAAGTCAGTATCTTTACAATAAACTCTCAGTTTATCAATGAAGCATTGATCATAGCTAAAACAACAGTAGTCAGCAAAATTCTTATCATCAGTGACACTTTGAGTATCCTCTTAGCTATTGAATCACTCTTCTCCACAAGCGATATAATGCAATAAATCCACAACATCTCACAACATGTTATCTTAACTCTAAAAAACTGTAGAACTTATATGAGTTTCTTCCCAAACGGGCATCATAAAAAATGAAAAAGTTTATGTATTATCAAATAAAGCAATCATATCTCCTATATCAAAAATCATAACACCTCTTCAGTATCAAAACTAAAAAAATATTATTATAATATAATTATAATATAATATTATAATATATTATAATATATTATAATATAATATTCACATCACCAGGTTATAGTAATTATCTTGGGATACAATACTAATAACTATTAAACTTAAAGAAAAAAGTAATTAAATAATTTACACATCATTCCTAGTATCTCACAATGCCTAAACTTAATAAATACAAAAACCAAAATAAGGCACACCAACCTTATCCATATATATTCAATCAAACACGAAATACTATCCTACTACAGTCAATGTGAGGTACCTCTCACAATAAAATAAATAGTACTAAATTGCCAACTATTTAGCTCTGCAAGAACCATCCATAAACACCCATCAATATAGAAGAAGCACTTAAGGATAATAATACCAACTCAATAAATACATCCATTTATCAAAACCATCGGTATTGATACCCAAATTTAAAATAAATTATGTAATATCTTAAATCACCTTATTTAAGCGAAGTTAAGCTAAACAAATTATACTAACAAATAATGTACAAGTATAAATGCAGACCTAATAACATCTTTATTTGATCCTTATAACTAATAAAAAAAATTTAAAGAAATTGAGTGAAAATCAATTTGGTAATAGACCAAAGTTATATTTTATATTAAAACTGTAACACGTACTTTACTATATCACAAAACTATTGTACCATACTAATAATATTTTTTATGAAATAAATTATTTTTATCAATGAGGCACATTAACTATGAAATAAATAAAAAAATAAAATATATATAAATATTTCAATTTATAACATAATTGTGTTACATCTGTTATTGTAATAGAATTTATTGTTGAATTATATAAAAATTTAAATATTAACTTAGAGTAACTCGTTAACACATTTATATGATAATAGCAGGGCTTGAAACCGGTATTGATACCGATTTTGAATACCGGTTAAAACCGTTAAAAACCGATATCGAAATCGAAACCGAAAACGAAATCGAAAAAATTAAATACCTATATCTGAAACCGAAATCGAAATCGAAAAAAATAAATACCGATATCCGAAACCGAAATCGAAATCGAAAAAAGTGAATACCGTTATTCAAAACCGAAATCGAAATCGGAAAAAATAAATACCGATATCCGAAACCAAAATCGAAATCGAAAAAAATAAATACCGATATCCGAAACCGAAATCGAAATCGAAAAAATTAAATACCGATATCCGAAACCGAAATCGAAATCAGAAAAAATAGATACCGATATCCGAAACCGAAATTGAAATCGAAAAAAGTGAATACCGTTATTCAATACCGAAATCGAAATCGGAAAAAATAAATACCGGTATCAGAAACCGAAATCGAAATCGAAAAAAAAAATTTCGGTTTCAAGCCCTGGATAATAGATTCTAATTAATACCCAATGTTAAAAGATTAAGAACTAAGACTAAGACTAAGGAAGAGACCAAAAACATACTGGTTAAATAATATAAAACAAGATAGGAAATTGCAAATTGAGAAGAATTGGTTCAGAATCGTGAAAGTTAGACAAGTAAGTAGGTTAAGTAAGTTAGACAGTATTGGCAACAATTCTTACAGTCATAAAGCCATATGATGTTGATGATGATAGATTCTAAGTAAATAAGATTTTTTACAACTCAAATGTATTTATATACGATTCAGCGTTTACTATATTATTGAGGTAATAATTTTTCATTTTTTTTTTTTTGTGGCTAAAAATGACCTGTATAAGCTTTATAAGCTCTAACTAAAAATATTTTTACTCACAAAAATTGTATTGTTTATATAATAAAATAATATGCACTTCAAATGCGTATAATACTATAGTGATAAAGTTATAAAAAAATAAGTACAACAGAACAAATATAAAAATGCTAGACTCAGATAAATACTACTTTAGATATAAGGAAACACCAACGTATATTTTATAAGAACCATCAGTTTTTTATTTAATAGTAAAATATAAAACAAAATTTTAAAGGTTACATACAAACAACAATATAAAGTTATTCCTTTTCTCCCAAAAGATAATTTCTATTTGAGTGAACATAACATAATATGATTCATTTTCACATGAATGCGTTTCAAATAATTTATTTTCAAAGCCACCGAAAGTTGGTTGAAAAATGTTGATAGTATGAATATTCTTCAAAATACGTATACATTATCACATTATTTATACAAATAAATAATGTGCTACTTTCATAACTTAAATATATATACTTTAAATATTTCAATTAATTTAATTATATTTTATTTAATTCCAGTACGATTTAAATATTAATCAAGCTAAACAATTTTCAATTGATCTACACGAATTTGTTTCAGACACCTCGTTTTTCAAAAATAAAACTGTTATAAAAGTTTTATTTTTTCTCACTATTGATTAAAAAATAAACTTTGATAATACTCTTAATATCATTTTATTATTAGATTTAAAATATATTTTCAAATTATATAAAATGTTTAATTATTTATATGTATATTGTCCTCAATTTCAAAATAATTTAAAATTAATTTCAACAATCATACCTCCAAAAATAGAATTGAACATGAGAAAGATCTTATTGATTTTTTTGAAAAAAATAATAATTAAGTATTGAAAATATAAAGTAAATTAAAGTAAACTGAATCTTACCTATTTAAAATTAAATTTTATCAGTGAAAACAATCGTTCATTTTTATATGTATATTGTTTAAAATTTAAGAATAATATCACTCTTTCCGTGACTTTTGTCCACAACACATACATCAGTTATCCATGCATACAGTTTCTTTTATTTCTCCAGTCTAAAATAACCAAATTAATTGTGAATGGTGTCAAAAAAATCCGGGTATCGACTTGTGTATTCTCCTACCGTCATCGCCACGGAATTTCAATCTCTCAAGCTCAAATCATCCAAAAATCGGTAATTATAACTACTATACATCTACGATTATACGGTATATGGTATACGGTAACTACGTAATTGTCGTCCGCGCTCCCCGGCGCTGCCGGTGGCAGCTATTTATCTAATATAACCTAAGTCACGATAACGAAAATACGCAGAATGAACCACAATAATAATGTAAATACTGCTAACGCGAAAAATAAAATCTCAAATAATAATAAAACAAATTCCGCTTCGTTCAGTTGTCTACAAAGAGCATCAAGTGATGTATTTGAAAACTATGACATGGACAATAGACGTTACCGTAAATAATTCTAGAAAATCCGGTAGGAATCTTTCATCATCTGGCGAAACTTCCGCAAACAAAATAGCTAAGACGACACAAAAAAGTATATTTTCAACAATAAATAGATACTCCAGCCTTGTTGTTGAGGACGACCCTGAGATAGCATACTCACCTCAGGATCTATCAAACAAAACATCAGACGATATTAGTGAACCGGCCAAACCTCCACCATCTGCGACTTATACTTTTTGAATTATAACAAATATTTAAAATCGTTTGAGATTAAATCGCTATTTTATGCAATTTCGTAAATATTTAAATTTCAAACAGTCATAACATTCTTTCCTCTAAGTCCGGTAGACATTTTTTTAAGATTTTTGAAGAGTAGCTTATAGATAACCTAGTGTTTTGAGTAAAATTTGAGTAAATTTGAGTAAACTGATCACCGATATTTTTTAGTTACGATAAGTTTAACTTATTATAAACCTTGTATTAAATTTTCAAGAGTTTTCGGTCAACCAATTAAATTTTATAGATGTTTAAAAACAAGAATTTTACAAAAATCGAAAATGTAAATTGTCTATAAATAAGTAAAAATACTTTGAAAACTTAACTATGTATAGAAAACGTCAATATAAAGATTTCGTGAAAATTTCAAGTTGTTTCGGTTTTTCGTTTTTGAGTTAGAGCATTTTAAAAAAATGTAATTTGTAAAAACGTGATTTAGCGTAAAATTTCCCGTTTTTTCGTAATTTTTTTATCGTTTTTTTCGATTTATTAAAAAGTATTGAAAAGTTGGATTTTAGACTAGCCAAATTATCATCTACATTCACTTTCTTTTCAGAAAAGTTGCAACATAAGGAAATCGAAGCATTTTTACTGCCAAAAAAGGTGTCGTCAGGAACAAAAAAAAAATTTAAAAAAATATAAAAAAAAAATAAAAAAAAAATAAAATAAAAAAAAAAAAACACACATCATTGTAAAACCAATAGATTCTATCACTCCGTTCAGAATCTAAAATAAAAATAATTACATATTAGTAATGTAAAAACATAAAAAATACACAATTTTCACTAACACATACTTTTATATATCCATTTATAATATTCTTATAAAATAAATATAAATTGAAACACATTATTTGTATATGTATACTTTAAATGTAACTATGTGGAAAACAAACAATTCATAATATGATAATATTATTGTTATGAAATAAATAGCAATATAGTAATAAACATGTTACTGAAAATTTTTTCTTCAAACAAATTTTATGAAAATTAACATAAGCTTTTTATACATTCATAAATTTATAAATATTAAAATTATTATTAATAATTATCATAAAAATAAAAAATTAGAAAAATTCTTGAACATAATATCCAGAATAATAAATTATACGATATCAATTTTATTAAACATTAGACTCAATTTTAATGTTATAATTCAAAATCATTTACTTTATTTACCATATCCTAGTATATTTAACACAGCTATGCTTCATTAAATCACAGTTATATAAATACTACAATTTTACTTTTCAAATACAATTAGTCATAGCATTATAAATAATAGTAACCTCACTCCAAATAAAATATTAAATATAGGTAAGTATTGAAATAACAAAACTATATCACAACATTTATCTCATTTTAATTATAAAAATGTTTGTAAGTTGTACTACGTACTAAATCTATCATTTATAGATATTTTTCAATAAGCAATAATGTAAATGTAATAGAGATTATTCTATACAGAATCTATTGAATTGTATAATATTATTTTTTATTAATTTTTGAATAAATTATAAATTAAGTCAGCATAAATATAATTTATATCATATGTATCGATGCAAGTATATAAATCAAATATTAACCATGATGCTTATAAATCCTTTATAAACAATTAATCAAATAGTTCGCAAATCTAAATTTCATAGACATTTTAAATAAAATAGAATTTTATAAACAATCAGGTATCGATAAATATGTCTGCTAAAATAATATTTCATATATTAATATTTCATTTACGTCCGTGAAGTTGGCCCCCCCACTTCCACCCAAACACATCAAACTACTTCAGAAAATTTGCTATTAATTTGCTAGAATTTGCTATGTCGTTTTTAGAATTTGCATGCCTCTAGTTTTTCCGGAAAAAAATGTTTTTACTTGGGGGGGCTAACTTCACGGTGGCCCCCCCCCCCACATTCACCCAGACACATCAAACCACTTCAGAAAATTTGCTATTCATTTGCTAGAATTTGCTATGTCATTTTTAGAATTTGCATGCTTCTAGTTTTTCTGGAAAAAATGTTTTAACTTGGGGGGGGGCTAAATTCATGGAGGCCTCTCACTTTCACCCAGACACATCAAACTACTTTAAAAAATTTGCTATTAATTTATTAATTGTATTTGGATAAAGTACAGTACTAAATCAAAAAAGTTAAATAATAATTTAAATAAAAAAAAATCTTTTTATGTAAATAATAACTAATAATATTAATAAATTAACGTAGTAACCTATATTGTAATAAATCTTTATAAAAACTCTTTTCTCCTATAAGTTTTTTAAACTTTTTAGTTTAACCTTATTTACACAAGAAGATGTGGAATTATATTTTTGTCCTTCGTATTTGAAAACTTAATAATTTTTTTCAAAATATCATTATGAAGTTCCCATTCTTTCTCTGATCTTCTAATATATGCTACGTAATGACTGAATGCTATAGCCCCGTAAAATACGTAACTAAAAATATTATGTATAATTATTAGTTGAATGAAATTATATCAAGTGCTGAATTTCAACTTGGTGAAAATAAATAAATAATATGTTACATATAACATTTATACTAACCTTTACATATTTATTTTGAGATTTACTGGAAAATCTTTCAAATTGAACTGTTGTTTGTCAGTAAATATTTCGGTTTCAATGAACAAATGATACTTTAAGATTCTTAATGAACTGATGACTCCACAACACAATTCTTCTTGGCATTCATTTGTTTTTTCTTCTATGTACTGGATAAGACTTGATTGTAATGAATTAAATCCATTTCCTATTAATTGCATTATAATTGTTGGGCAACTGTAAGTTTTTGAAATATTTTTACATTGTTTATTAGAACATTGTAAAAATATTTCAAACATGTAATGTACTCTTCAGCCGATGGTTCATCTTTGAGTAATTTTGTAATTATAAATGAAACATTACATTCTGTGTTAATCAGTTTTATGTTGGTAACATTCAAATCTTCATCGAAAATGCTTTTTAGTAGAACAAATCGTTCAATGTATGTTTTTTTTGATGTTTTATGTTCAGCTAATTCTTTACAAAAACGTAACATTTTATTGTTACTTTTGTTAATAAATTCTTTGTATATACTAATATCAATGTATGCCATTACTATTATTGATGAAACTAAATCAAATGGGCATGCATTATGTAATAGATATTTATTTTTGTCATATCGTATTGGTGTAGATAAATTACCATTTATAAGTAGAGTATCCAATGATGAACGTGTTGACGGAATACTAATAACTCTTTCGATTTCTGCATGTGAATTCATATATTTAGTTGTTTTTTGTTTTTTATATTTAATTGGTACCGGACAAATTATTGTATCCTCTCCATAACCACACCAATTTTCAACAGCATTGAAAGAAGACTCTGAGTTTTTTCAAGAATTTAGATCATCATTCGTAGTGAGTGAGTTAGGATCGTTGTTAGAATTCTTATAGACACTATAACTGTTGGTTGGTATTGGAATTATTGACTTAATAGACTTGCATCATTTGAATCTGAATCGTTAATATCATTTATAATTAAATTATTATCTATTAGTGCACGTATACGTTTGTTATTGGATTCTGTAGAAATCATGGAGTTATCAGAGGATGAAAACTGATTAATTTCGTTATATTGTTTCATTAAATAGTCTCGAATCTGAGAACTTCTTACCAATTTTGCATTAGATTCGATTCTTTTTAAATGAGTTATAATAAATCTATCTATTCTCATAGGACGAATATCAGATCTGAGAATTTGAGTTTTCAGCTGTTTGAAATCGTTTTCAACTACAGCAGAACTTCCATTAGTGTATGGTGATTTAAAAATTGTTTGCATAATATTGGTCCATTAAGGGAAATCTTTACAAATACGTAGTACATGGTTGGCTAATTCTGGAAGATAGTATGCCGATAACCGATCACCTTTTACTAAAGAATTAATTTTGCTTTGCTCATAAATACTGTTTAAATACTGGTTTACATTATTTGAACACAATATTTAACAATTATTGTCTTCTATAATAGTATCATCATCAGTACCTTGTAAATCATCTATTATGTCATTATGTTCAGGCAATCCTTTTATTTTATTCAATATCAATTCTCTATTTTTTTCGGCCAGGGTTTTATTAGAATTTTCTTTTTCGATCCATCCATCAGTTTCGCACAAAAATAAACAAAAGTCACAATAGTCAACTAACCGTGTATATAAATACAGTGTATAAATCCGGATTTATCTGATTGTTGCGCCAAAAATAAAAATAATTATTATAAGCTATGTTTATATTTAGAAAATATAACTGGTTGTTGCACCCAAATGTATGTAATTTACACAATACACGCAATTATCCATGAAAAATTTAATTTTCAAAAATAAGTGGATTTATCTGGTTGTTGTTTAAGTCCTTCAGTTATAAAATAAAATATAAAATTTCATATAAAATAGTATTATAATGTAAAAATAAATAAATGGTATAACATTGTATAGTACAAGGATCCTTAAAATTATTTATAAAATTCTAGCAAATGAATAGCAAATTTTCTGATGTGGTTTGATGTGTCTGGGTGAAAGTGGGGGCTACCGTGAAGTTAGCCCCCCAAGTAAAAACATTTTTTTCCAGAAAAACTAGAGGCATGCAAATTCTAAAAACGACATAGCAAATTTTAGCAAATTAATAGCAAATTTTCTGAAGTGATTTGATGTGTCTGGGTGAAAGTGGGGGGGCCAACTTCACGGACGTATTTCATTTGGATACCGGGCCATAAAAATAATATATAAATATTTATAGAAGATGATAAAAATACAAATATAACAATATAATCTGCACGCCTAAATAATCATATATATCTTCTCGGCATCATAAGAGATACAGACATTCAAACTTAATTTAAAAACATGATTCAAATAAAGTGGCAATTCCATTGGTTCAGACAACAAACCAAAATAAGATCAAAAAATCTGTACAGGAGTGAAAAAATCTATATTTAAACAGAAGAAAAAACATGTTGAATAATCGTCTTCATGTAGACCATACAAGATAAATTCATATATTTTTAATAGCATTAGAATAACCTGTCGAGTCTGTGAGATTTTATTATCAATCAAACACATAACAACAAAATGTTATCAATATACTGATAATCTCAAAAAATACGAAATCCCATCTAACAAGGAGAAATCATTAAGACCAGATACCGAAATCACCAGAAATGTTATAACCTTCTTAAAAAATACTGATCTATACAATACAATTTAGCAAAACCTAGACTTAAGATAATACAGCAGAAAAGGGTTATTTATTTATGCATACAGAATATAGATTGTGTATTGTATTATTTATGTACTCGTATATATTTATATATATTTAATTAAGTCGCTGTATTAATCAATATCCATATTTCATTATTTATGTCAACTCAACATCATGTACCCAGTTTTTAAACCAAAAACTAATAGCCTTGTTGTTGATGTTTTTAAGATCAATAAAAAATAATAATAATAATTTTTGACAGTAAAATATTTTTCATTGTTATTTTTTATTTAAAAGTATAAATCAAAAAGGTTTTATTAAATAATTACCAGAAAAACAAGAAATCGAACTTAATACCAATCTAATTAAACTAAAAACGAATAAATAAATCATATATATATATTATATATATGTAAGTGCGAGAGCTTAAATATACGATATACATAAGATGGTAATTGTAAGAATATATTTTAAAATTACAACACAATCCCCGGCACAAAAATTCTATGTGCAACTTTTAAAAGAAATATCAGACCAATTATTATTATAATATCATATTAGATAATTAAATTATTTTTGTTTTTTATTGGATTTATTAATGTAATTTGATTTTAATAACTTTCTGAATTATAATAATTTTTTAATAATCAATGATAATCTATGCTACCATTAACACAATTGTATCAACTAAATATTACCTAGTTATGATAAATTATATATTTCTTATTTCATTTTCATAATTTTATCATACTCAGTATTAAAGATTAATCATGTTTTTGATTAAAATAATTTTTTTATTTTTTTGAATATAACAAAATCATTGAACTGTTGTAATATGCATTGTTATTAAATTATAAACTGTCTGATCGTGTTAGTAAAATCCACACGGGCCAATACATTTTTTAAAACTATTCAAAATAAAATTGTTCGCATATGGTCGTGTACAAATTACGAGTAAATACTCCTATACATAGGCGCCATGTAGATGGGTGCCGGGGGCTGTGGCACCCATTGTAATTATTTGGGGGGGCTGGGCACCCATTAGAATATTGGATATTTATAACGTGTATTTATATCCAAATATCTAAGTTTCAACAATTTTAGAAAACAACTATTGCAATAAAGTTCTAGCTGTGATAAAAAATTTAAATTTCAAAATGTAGTAAACTAAAAGAAATTGTATTAATAAGAAAATATAAGATCACACGATTTTAATAACCACAAACCTATACCATGGTAGATAATTACAACTCAGGTATTCAACTTACTATAGTCAATAAGGAAAATTACAAAATTATTATTTTCATTACTGATAATTAATCTTGTAAACAATCAAATGACATTAATTTTTTTGTTCTACTAATTATTATTTATAAATAAACTCAATTTGGTACACATTTATTTTGTTGTATGGTTATTAATTAATATAATACTTTATAATCAATGATGAAATTGCATTTTTCAGTATACAACATTGTTAATATTATTATATTGTATTTTTTAATATTTTAATATTTATATATACTATTAAAATCCATAAGAAAATGCAAACATTTTTAGTTAAGTAGTAAAATAATAACACCAACAGGCGCAATTTGGAGAGCCAAAATTAAAATTTTAGAAAGTTAAATTGTGCATTGATACCAAGGCCGGGTACCCATTAAATTTTTTAAACTCTGGCGCCTATGCTCCTACATATATCTTTCAACACTAATCTACACTTTTCTATAAGTAAATAAATAATTTATTACGTAATAGACATTTGTAGTATTTGTCTCCTATCCTTAACTTTTGTGTACGTAAATTGTGGCTACCTAAAATCCTGAATTTTTTTTCGCATCCAAAACGCGTGTAAGTTTCTTAAGTTAGTCATTAGTCATTCTAGAAAAAACTAGAAAAAATACCAAAAAAAAAAATGATTATGGTTTGGTTCTCTCAAAAAAGAACTACCAAATTTGTGTAGGTCAATTCGAAAGTACTTCAAAACTAAATTTTCGTTCAGTTCCGAAAGGGCTATAAACAATAATGAATATATTCCAATCTTTTTAAACTTTGAGGTAATTAAATTAAGTTTTTAACATTAAAAAACGTACAATATACTTAACTATTATAATTTAATTATATTTTAATTTGTGCAATAATGTATTTTTAAAGTACTTGAAAATTAAATATATGCTCCTAACTTAACGACTATTATAAATTGACTATAAAATGTTCAAATGCTATATTTACCACTTTAAATCTAGTCAAAAAATGTAAATGTATCAATTCCTTATTGTATTTCTTCTATATTATATTTTTTAGCATTTTACAAAAAATAAATGTATTATTCATAAGAATAATTGAAATTTATGGTACTAGAATTAATATATTTATTTTATTATTTTATCACAATACTTTAATTTATACTAGGTTATTCTCGATTTCACACAAATAATACCTTAAGGCTGTATCAGAAACTCATTAGAGAATAACGTATTAGCTTTAAAAATTGGAATTTAAAAAGCTATAATGTCTATTTTTTACAAAATTACAATATAATAAGCATTTAATAAATCTTAATTAAACATTGAAACTAACTAAGCTGTCAGGTTATACATCACTTACCTATTAGTATTTACCTTAAACAATAGCTGGATTCTGCATTATCATAATTTTTATTTTAGGTAAATAATTTGTATTAATAATAAAAATATCGTTTATTTATATTTATACTATAACAAGTATTGTCATTTAATTTACCCTTTAATAAGTTACATTATTCATGTACTTCAAACCTGAAGCTCTGATGGTAATTGTATAACACAATATGTAGATTTGATAACATTATTCTAAAGTATATATATAAATAAGTATATATATAAATAAATTCTAAGAATTAGGCTTACCTATTTTATATAAAAACTAGTTTAAGTATTAGGCTACTTTTGTAATATTAAAAATGTATTTAATTTTAATTTTTAATTAAAATGAAAAATAACTTTTATAAAAATAAAAGATGAAATTAATTAGCAACGTATAACAAAATGTATGCTTATACTAAAATTACATAATTTTTAGAATTTATTTCTGATTATACAGAATAGATATAATACAGTACAGACAGTACAGTTATTATTCACTAAAGTTGTACGATCGATATTATTCTCCGATCTATTATTTTTATAATTTTATATTAGTTCGTATCAACGTGACATGTATAACTTATGAACCACAAAATTCCGTTAGCTCCGTTAGCACAATAACCTTATCGTTCTTCAGCAGTCGGCAGATAATATTCTAATTTAATAATTTTTATCAACAAAAGCCCGTAATACGTTTATTGCCGTCGATGGTTTCATTATTATACGTTACTCCACAACTAACTACATTATAGTTTTATCAATTTATATCTACCTATCCATAATATTTCGAACACTTCAAACCAAACCAAATTTGTCTTCAAATCTTGAAGGGAAAATAAATGCAAATTATATTTCTTTTAAAGATATTTTGCTCTCACTTAAATCCATTCATTTTGAAATCCGGTCAATTAAATCTAAATTAAAAATCTATGAATCTCTCTCTCTTTCTCCGGGTATTTGAATATTGAAAAAAAAATGATCATATAAAAAATAAAAATGATTCTTTGTGCATTAAAAGTTGCAAACTACACATATTAACGTTAATAGTAGTCATAATTATACATCTTTAATAGTTCCCATATTAAAGGTGGTGATGTTTTAATTTCAGTACACAGACGTTTCAACTCAATTTTACTCCCTTCTACTAATTTAAATTTTAAATATATCTCAGTAATAGTTCATACTACAATATATGCCAAAATATTACTACACTAGTGTTACATTTCACCTAATAGTTTTATGGAAGTTTTTAAAACTTATTGTGATTCATCGAAATCCTATTCTTAAATTATTCTGATTCTACATTTTTACTCGCATATGATTTTAATTTACCTGGTACCCATCGGGAGAATACTAATCTACATGCTAATATTAAAGACTTAAAATCAAATAAATTTGAAGTGCTAGAAACCCTAATTTTGTTCTTACAACTATTTTAATACAATTACACTCAAAATTACTGTTTTAATATCCTTGATCTAAATCTCTCCAATAGTTAAGATATAACTGTTTCTAAAACTTTATTCTCGTTAATACCAATCGATACAGCTCATTCAACACTTCAGATAAATGTTTAAAGGGTAAACTTAACTAAAAATTAAAATTAATTTATTCATGAATTTGATTTTTCTAAGGGCAAATTTATTGCACTGAATGAGTACTTATGTTCTGTAAACTAGAATTCTATCCTTAGAAACTAACCCAACTTATCCTCAGTTGTTAACAAATTTTATAACACTGTTTATAATTTTATTATAAGTGAT
>JASXSY010001595.1:0-33525 GCA_034509805.1 Sipha maydis | reverse complement strand
AATTCACCAACTGACGTGCACCTCAAGACTCAAACTTTCGTGGCACGCGCTCTTTCAGAGTATCATTTAGTTGTGGTTAAATCATTTCTAGTACATAGCAATTGTCTTTCCGAGATTGAATGAGTACGAGTACGTATAATATTATATATATAATTCTTCGGTTAGGTTATTGACTTGTTCGTAAAACCTTTTTTGACGGGAGCCGTTTGGGAATAATCAAACAATAGACGGGAGCCATCTGGGAAGTGACGACATTTAAACGACAGGTGAAACAAACCGATATAATTTTTTTTGATTTCTTATATGATTTAATTATTCAATGAACTGCACTCTTTTATTTTTATTATTATTTATTAACTATTAAATTTTACTTTTTTTATAGTGTATACACAAGTACAAACGATATAAATGTTTATTGAGTAATAAGAGTACTTTCTGGTTCTAGGCTGGTCGTAAAATATCATTTTAAGGCCTTGGACTGCGACAAAATTGTGAAACTTTAGCTAGTTCGATTTAAATTCTGTAAAAATCTAAAGGTATTCTGTCATCTTTTCTAGATCTTCTACGAGGCATTATTCTAAAAATAAGTTTCTAATAATATAGAATATACATATATATATAATATATATATACATATAAATAAAATTATAATGCTGTTTGTATGTCTCGCTAAAACTCGAAAACAGCTGGACTGATTTAGCTCATTTTGGTCTTAAATTATTTGTGAAAGTCCAGAGAAGGTTTAAAAGGTGAGCGAGTATGAAAATGTTCGGAATTAATTTTTTAACATTAGATTTCAGATATTCCCGTGACCGACCGCGATAGTAGGTTTCCAGCTACCTGTAACCTGACCTTTTTTCTTTTGAGTGTGTTTTATCGTCAGCAACGTGTAGGTATGAATTGTTCCGAGGAGTAAAACCCGACAATTTATCTATATTACAATACAATATATATATATATATATATATATTCCGAAACTAATAAAAATATGTACATATGATCTATATCTATACCTATATATTATATAGGTATAGATATAGATCATATTCATAACAGATAAACATCTTTTGTTTTTATTAGTTTCGGAATATATATAGTGGTGAATCTATTGGATTATGTTGTGCTGGAGGCAAAGTAAAATTGCCATATTGGTCCCACAATCAGATCCCTTACGCTCTTTAGTTTCTGGAATGCATTTAGATTCTAAGCACTTCTTGACCAACATTTAGTAATATAACAGCTGTTTCCAGATGACATCGTTTGGCGCTACACAAATTATACAGGACAATTTCATGCCTACTTTCAAGGTATTGTATACCATAATATTTTTTATTAGATTCTGAACGGAGTGAAGAATGTATTGATTTTACAATGATGTGTGTTTTTTTTTTTTTTTTTTTTTTTTTTTTTTTGTGTCTGTCGACACGTTTTGGGGCAGTAAAAATGCTTCGATTGCCTTATGTAGCAACTTTTCTGAAAGGAAAGTGAATCTATTTGGTACTTTGGGGGGTCAAAAGTTAAAAATTTCCAATATTTTTTAAATGCGACGGGAAAAACCATAAAAAAATTTGGGAAAAACGGGAGTTTTTACGCAAAACCAGTTTTCGACATAATCAAATTTTTTATTTTGCTATAACTCAAAAACTAATCAATGTAAATACTTGAAATTTTCACCAAATGTTTAGATTAGCGTTCTCTATACACCATTAAATTTTCAAAGTATTTAGACTTTTATTAAGCTATTTATAGACGATTGAAATTTTCAATTTTTTTAAGTATTTTTTTTTTAAATAACGATAAAATTTTTTTGGCTGCCCAGAAAATCTTGAAAATTTAATACAAGGTTTCTTATAAGCTGTTCTTTAACTGATAAAAAAAAATCTAAAATCGTAAGTCACAATTTTTTTTTATAAGTGCTCAAAGTTCCAATTTATACGAAATATGTAAAAATCACGATAATTTGCAAGTTATTTTGTAGATAAAAATTCATAAAATTTTTTCTGTTCATACTTAAGGTTCAAAATTTTAACACTAGGTTATCTATAAGCTACTCTTCAAAAATCTTTAAAAAAATTTCTACCGGAATTAGAGGAAAAAATTTTATGACTGTTTGAAATTTAAATATTTACGAAATTGCATAAAATAGCGATTTATTGTCAAACGATTTTAAATATTTTTTATAATTCAAAAAGTATAAGTCGCAGATTTTTGAAATTTCTACCAGCTGTTAAGATTGGTATTTCCTTAGTGTCATATTTTTTTCAAAATATTATATTGATTTTTAAGCCACTTATAGGCATTTAAAATATTCGATTTTTTTACATTTTTTTTTTATAATCGGTGATAAAAAAAATTTGGCTCGTACAAAATACTTGAAAATTTAATAGAAGATTCCACAGAAGTAGTTCTTAAAGTCATTCAAAAATTATTAAAATCCATAGGCACAATTTTTTTTTATAAGCGTTTGAACAGCGAATATTGACAAAAAATTACATGTAAAATATAATATACTGTATAATATTCTAGACTGACAAAGATATCGGTTTTTTTTTAAAATGCTCTAACTCAAAAATGAAAAATCGCAACAACTTGAAATTTTCACCAAATCTTTATATTGACGTTCTCTATACATGGTTAAGATTTCAAAGTATTTTGACATATTTTGACTTATTTATAGACAATTTATATTTTCGATTTTTGTTAAATTTTTGTTTTTAAACATCTATAAAATTTAATTGATTGAGCGAAAACTCTTGAAAATTTTATACTAGGTTTATAATAAGTTAAACTTATCGTAACTAAAAAATATCGGTGATCGGTTTACTCAATTTTTTTTTATAAGCCCTTAATTCTCAAATTTGTATAAAATGTGCAAAAATCACGATAATTTGCATGTTATTTTGTAGATAAAAATTCATAAAATTTTTTTTGTTCATACTTAAGGTTCAAAATTTTAACACTAGGTTATCTATGAGCTACTCTTCAAAAATCTTTAAAAAAATTTCTACCGGACTAAGAGGAAAAAATTGTACGACTGTTTGAAATTTAAATATTTAAGAAATTGCATAAAATAGCGATTTATTCTCAGATGATTTTGAATATTTGTTATAATTCAAAAAGTATAAGTCGCAGATTTTTGAAATTTCTACCAGCTGTTAAGATTGGTATTTCTTTTATGCAATATTTTTTTCAAAATATTATATTGATTTTTAAGCCACTTATAGTCATTTAAAATATTCGATTTTTTTACATTTTATTTTTATAATCGGTGATAAAAAAAATTTGGCTTCTACAAAATACTTGAAAATTTAATCGAAGATTCCACAGAAGTAGTTCTTAATGTCATTCAAAAATTATTAAAATCCATAGGCACAATTTTTTTTTATAAGCGTTTGAACATCGAATATTGACATAAAATTACATGTAAAATATAATATAATGAAGAATGTTCTAGACTGACAAATGATATCGGTTTTTTTAAAATGCCCTAACTCAAAAACGAAAAACCGCAACAACTTGAAATTATCATTAAATCTTTATATTGACGTTTTATATATATGGTTAACATTTCAAAGTATTTTGACATATTTTGACTTATTTATAGACAATTTAAATTTTCGGTTTTTCTAAATTTTTCGTTTAAAAATAATAATACTTATATAATATTTATAAATAACATTGTATTATATTCTAGACTAACATATGAACTCCGTTCAGAATCGTTATTCGTATACAATGATATCTATCATTGCATTCAAATTTAACAAATCCATTATAATAATGACCTATCCTATAAGCGAGGTGCACTCCACCCCTAACTGTACAGCAGAGCGAGGCCCATCCGGTTCTTTTTTTTTTATTTTTTGATATTCAAGTTTGTATTAGGACAAATCTTTAAAAATGACAGATACAAAGACAAATTTATCACTTACTGGGGGCTTTTTTACCACAACCAGATGCAGATCATCAATTTTTACAAATTTATTTTATGGGCAATTCAGATGCGGAAGTTTATAAGCGTTGTGCTCACAAACCAACAGTGAAAAGAATCATTGTTCAAGAATTAAAAATGTTTCTTCATCAGAATAACAATTTAGTAGACATATTAAAAATAGCATTAGACGGATGCCATCTGACAGCCAAGATATTGTCATTCGAGCTGACAAAACACCTGTCGGTGAACACACAAGGAGGTTTAATTCGCCCACTATTGACGAAGTGGCTGTTATCATTGTCGGAGAAAATTTACAATTTAGAGATTTTGTGCTTCATCGTCGGAATAATGATTTGAAACGTGTATCTGAAACTCATAGGATTTATGATGCGTTACAATATCCTTTGATCTTCTGGCAGGGGGAAGATGGATACTACTTCAATATTAAAATGGTAAATCAAGTAACAGGTAACATTTTTAAATTCAATATGATGTAGCTAATTGTTGAATTGTGCCGTACTCGCCAATATTGTCCAAAGCTTTTGAGACTCACATCAATGTGGAATATTGTAACTCTGTGAAGTCGATAAAGTACATATGTGAATATGTTGACAAAGGCAGCGATATGGCCATCTTCGCTGTAACCATTGCAAATGACGAAGTATCACAATACCAGATGGGTCGCTATGTAAGTAACAATAAAGCAATTTGGCGTATATTCTCATTTGCAATCAATGAAAGATACCCTACAGTAGTTCATTTAACAGTCCATTTAGAAAATGGTCAACGAGTTTATTTTAATAAATGGAATGCGGTAGACAGAGCTGCACGTCCACCGTCGACAACTTTAACAAGTTTCTTCACAATTTGTCAAACTGATGATTTTGCTCGCACTTTTCTATATGCTGATATGCCGCGCTATTACGTATGGAATGCATCATCGAAATCGTTTCAGCATCGAAAACAAGGAACACCAGTTGAAAGATATCCAAATGTATTTGCTTCAGACGCCATGGGTCGCATCTCACAGTACATCCAAATAACGATGAATGTTATTATTTGCGGTTGTTGTTGGTTAATGTTCGTGGTCCGTCATCGTTCGAACAACTGAAAACAGTTAATGGATATCTGTGTGTGACTTACCGTGAGACATGTCAACTATTACATTTACTCGAGAACGATTGGAACTGGGATGATACGCTCAAGTACGCTCGATACTGAAGCATTAGCCGAAACTATTCGTACAAATATTCCACAATTAAATCAACAACAAAGAATTGCGTACGACATTTTGATAGAAGCTGTGAACAGTGGATCTGGTGGAATTTATTTTATTGATACTCCTGGAGGAACAGGAAAAACGTTCTTAATTTCATTGCTTTTGGTGAGGATCAGATCGTAAAGTAATGTAGCTCTAGCGTTGGCTTCGGCTGGAATAGCTGTGACTCTACTAGAAGGCGGGCGAACTGCACATTCTGCCTTGAAATTACCACTAAACATGAAAATCAACGAAACACCAATTTGCAACATATCCAAAAATAGCGCTATGGCCAAGATCCTACAGGTATACAAATTGATTAATTGGGATGACTGCACAATGACCCATAAGAGGTCCTGGACAGAACATTGAAAGATCTTCGTGACAACCAAAATATTTTTGGTGGGGCCATGATTCAGTTATCAGGTAATTTTTGTCAGACTCTTCCAGTCATTCCCCGATCAACTATTGCTGATGAACTAAACGCATTTCTAAAATCATCGAATTTGTGGCGGTACGTTAAGACACTCCAATTAACAACTAACATGCGAGTATTTTTGCAACAAGATGAAACTGCAAATGTTTTTTCGAAACAGTTGTTAGACATTGGAAATAATATAGTCGCAGTGGACACCTCGACCGGATAAATCACATTACCCACAGATTTCTGTCACATCACAGACTCCAAAGAAGAGCGAGCTTATTCAGCATGTTTTCCCAGATATAGCGCAACAGATTAATAACCATAATTGGCTGGGTGAACGAGCAATATTGGCGGTAAAAAATTAAAATGTCAATGCTCTCAATGCAACCATTCAGAATTTTTTACCGGGACAGTTGGTTTTCTACAAATCAGTCGACACCATTATGAACCATGATGACGTAGTGAACTATCCCACGGAGTTTTTAAATTCGCTGGAATTGCCTGGATTACCACCACACAATTTGCAGTTAAAAGTAGGATCAGTTGTCATCATGCTGCGTAACATTAGTCAACCTGGACTGTCCAATGGAACAAGACTGGCTGTGAAAAAGCTAATGAATAACGTCATTGAGGCAACAATCATAAAGGGAAAATACAAAGGAGAAGATGTATTGATCCCGCGTATGCCGATGACTCCAACAGATTTACCATTTGATTTTAAACGTCTACAATTTCCCGTACGTCTGGCCTTCGCGATTACCATAAATAAATCGCAAGGCCAGTCGTTGGAAGTTAACGGAATCAATTTAGAGTTTCCCTGTTTCTCGCATGGACAATTATACGTCGCGTGTTCGCGCCTCGGAAAACCGTCATCTTTGTTTATTTACGCACCACAAAACAAAACAAAAAAAAGAACCGGATGGGCCTCGCTCTGCTGTACAGTTGGGGGTGGAGTGCACCTCGTTTATAGGATAGGTCATTATTATAATGGATTTGTTAAATTTGAATGCAATGATAGATATCATGTATACGAATAACGATTCTGAACGGAGTTAATATGTTTGTCTAGGATTTAATACATTGTTATTTATAAAAATTGTAAAAAGTATATTTTATTTTGAAACGATAAATATATTTTTCAATTAGGATGGGTTGGCAGTTGCATACAGCGACATTGTTTGTCAGTCTAGAATATTATACATTATATTATATTTTACATGTAGTTTTATGTCAATATTCGCTGTTCAAACGCTTATAAAAAAAAATTGTGCCTATGGATTTTAATAATTTTTGAATGACATTAAGAACTACTTCTGTGGAATCTTCTATTAAATTGTCAAGTATTTTTTTATGAGCCAATTTTTTTTTTATCACCGAATATAAAAATAAAATGTAAAAATTCGAATATTTTAAATGCCTATAAGTGGCTTAAAAATCAATATAATATTTTGAAAAAAATATAACATAAAGGAAATGCCAGTCGTAACAGCTGGTAGAAATTTCAAAAATCTGCGACTTATACTTTTTGAATTATAACAAATATTTAAAATCGTTTGAGAATAAAACGCTATTTTATGCAATTTCGTAAATATTTAAATTTCAAACAGTCATAAAATTTTTTCCTCTAAGTCCGGTAAAAATTTTTTTAAAGATTTTTGAAGAGTAGCTTATAGATAACCTAGTGTTAAAATTTTGAACCTTAAGTATGAACAGAAAAAATTTTATGAATTTTTATCTTCAAAATAACTTGCAAATTATCGTGATTTTTACACATTTTATACAATTTTGAGCTTTAAGGGCTTATAAAAAAATTTGAGTAAACCGATCACCGATATTTTTTAGTTACGATAAGTTTAACTTATTATAAACCTTGTATTAAATTTTCAAGAGTTTTCGGTCTGCGAATTAAATTTTATAGATGTTTAAAAACAAAAATTTTACAAAAATCGAAAATTTGAATTTTCTATAAATAAGTCAAAATATGTTAAAATACTTTGAAAACTTAACCATGTATATAAAACGTCAATATAAAGATTTGGTGAAAATTTTAAATTGTTCCAGTTTTTTGTTTTTGAGTTAGAGCATTTTAAAAAAATGTAATTTGTAAAAACGTGATTTTGCGTAAAATTTCTGGTTTTTTCGTAATTTTTTTATCGTTTTTTTCGATTTTTTTAAAAAGTATTGAAAAGCTGGATTTTAGACTAGCAAAAGTACCGTCTACATTCACTTTCCTTTTAGAAAAGTTGCTACATAAGCAAATCAAAGCATTTTTACCGCCAAAAAAGGTGTCGTCAGACACAAAAAAAAACACACATCATTGTAAAACCAATAGATTCCATCACTCCGTTCAGAATCTAATATAGTTTATCAGAAAGCTTTAAATTGATTAACAGACTGTGTGTTTTATGTTTTATGACTCTAGCATAACTGTGTGTGCCTATTGGTATCAATTGAAACCTTATTTTTGTGACGTGACTATTATTAAGGAAAATCATGTGTAATAATTAAAACCTCATTCAAACTGATCATTTTTTTTAAAATTACGGATTCCTTTTGTTTGTTTTAAGTTTTTTTATATATAAGTTTAGCTTTTTTATTTATCGAATGAGGCAATACGAAGTCGAAAAAAATCCCGGTTTTCACCTGTTGTGACTTTTGCCCGGGCAACGCCGGGTGGGACACCTAGTATATATAATATAAATAATATATTATATAGTTTATAATAATACTCGTATTGTATAAAATCTAAATATAATTGTAGCCTAGTACCTGTAACTGAACGCATAGGTACTGCAGTCACAATGTTGCTGGCAGAGCGCATACGAGATACGACAAGATAGCCAAACTACTTTAAAAATAATAAAACAGTTTTAACCATGTACAAAATTTGTTTAGATCCGCGTTCAATCGTTCAACCGTCAAAACTGGTGACATAGTCAAAATAAAATATTTTTCTACGATAACCTTAGTCTAAAAACGGATATCAGTCAGACCGTTGAGTCTTTTTGCTGATCCAAGTTTTCAATTCGTCAACACGACAATACTGCACATGTTCAGGCTGATGAATTCACCGAAGGATCTTTTGCGCATCTAACCATCGTTAATAAACCGAAATCTGAATATTGAAGTCTGAAATCCACAATCCGAAATTGCAACTCAACGTCAATAATCCAAAGATCACCACCTAATTCGAGTGCTTTTAACTGCATACTGTTCAGTTGAACGAAGTATTGTTAACATTTCTTTTTTTTTAATTTGTCATGCCAACCGTTTTGTAAATAACAACGGTACAAGACATTTCATAGGGAGAAAAACGGTCACATATCAAAGTGTCAAATGATTTTCTACGGAACACCCGTGTAGCGCATCTCTCGTACAGCTACTACTGCTAATCCGTTTAGAGGCGGCCGTCGTGTCTTGCGATCGAATCGGTAAGCATTGTCGACAATTTCACCGACGTCCATCCGAGAGGCTTGGTGTTATTGTAATAAATTCGTGTTACATTGCGTTTCCGGTGTCCGGAGCTGGAATATTATTAGTCATCACGGATCTGAAATACGGCTGAAAGTTTTTCGTAGCCCTCCGGCGCACGTTCACCCGATCATTTCCGTCGAGCGTTCCGTTTTGTGCACGTGCACTTACGAGTATAATATAATATACCCGTGTAATGGTCGAAATAAAATAGTATAACTATAATAAAACATGATGGATAGTCCGCCCGGCGTAACGTAAAAAACAATGTTGTATAATACTCCGAAACTACGTACGTTTGAGACGAAAAAGTCGGCGGCGCGCTTTCGTACTCAATGCTATTTAAACCGTCGCATCCTCTTGCTACGGTCCGCCGTTGATTTGTTCGGTTTAGTTGGACGCACGCGGTATTATTTTGTTCAATTTTTTTCCACCGACCGCCACGCAGTTGAAAATGCATTCGTCCGATGAAATTTCACTCGATAATACAAACATGCCTGCTTACATAAAATATAAAATATACGTACACAAACATATTATACGGTAATCGTATAATATTATTTTTACTTTCGAATAATCAATAATTTTTGTCTGAATGTTTTTTTTTTTTTTACGCGCACTCGTTCTGAATTCGAAATTCGATTAACTATAATTTCAATCGAATCAAGGATTACATTTACCTACACGTTGTACGTGTAAAACGTAAAGTTTTCTATCAATAAAACACGAAAATGCGAATCGTTTATCAACAAAAGTAGACGACCACTTGCGATCAAGTTAAATTTTTCTTTTGCTTTCGAACGTTATAATACTTTATTCGGACATTTCATTGGTTGTAATACTAAGTGACAATAATATACATTTTAAATAATCAATTACTTTTTCTAGCTTTCTTCTGTTGATTCGAAAAATGACTAGTCAAGTTAATATTATTAATTTTTTCGCGTTACATATGTAATAATATTATTAATACTCACGAATTAAACTTCGTCACAACGAATATTTAACAAAATAGAAAAATTCAACAGTTAAAATGCACAGTTCCTTTTTTTCAAGTTCATATACTTACAACCAACCAATTGTTTTACGTTTCTGTACTCATTTTATATTATCGAGCTAATAATTGTCGTTCAATACTTGCTAGCATTTACACATAACTGGTCGAAACTCGAATATTTATCGTTTCCACTTATTATCCTAATCATGGTACGGTAGAACGTGTTTTAAATCCGTTCAGCGTAATTATAATAACATAATAACACTGAATAATGACTACTAAATATTTTCAAATAATAAATAATATCGTTAGATGGTATATATAAATATATATGCTAGCTCGTATTAAAATGCGTTTATTATTTTTCAATTTTTTTTTAATTTTTAATTTTTATTATAATTAAAATATTGAAATTACATGCGGCTTCGCGTTTGTTTTATAATGTCGTGCCCGCAGTGTTTTTTACATAACTAGAAAAAATTGTTACTATTTAAGATATATACGATGGCGAACATGCATTATAATATTAGAAAAGTTGAATTGCTTAAAATAATATTTATTGTAGACGAGTTTTACGAAAACGAGTTTTAGCACTTTCTCGAATTTTATTGTCATAATTAAACACACGCACACGCACGCACACACACACACATACAGATATGCTCAGTCGCAATATTTTACTTGTATAGATATATGTATTTCATAAAAGCATATATACACAAATACAGACGTAAAATTATGTACATAATATGATATTTACGTATACATTGTACCTGTTATAATATATTGTTCACCTTAAACAGGGTTACCAGGTCTACGAATAATAAATCGTCATTACTTATTACTAATAAGCAGGGCTCGGAAGTTCTAGCAATGCATATTTTTCTTGGTTCGTCCTAGAACATCCAAAGTAAGATACAAGTATGTTTCACACTTCTCTGATGTCATTCACGAAATTTTATTTTGCTATTTTTTGCATATTTACGGTTTTTACTGCTATTTTGCTAATTTAAGGTTTTTAGTGCTATTTTTGGGAATATTTTCACATAAATACATACTATGGGAGCTATTTTGCTAATTTGGAGTCTTAAATGCTATTAATGGGCGTATTTTTAGATAATAAAGGAAGTAAACATATATTGTTGAAAAACTAAATTAGGTACCTACCAAACAGCCGTCTACGAATATTTTAACGAAAATAAATTGTTTTATTTTAAGATGTACTCATCCGAAATAAACGGTCTTAGACCGCTGTTATCGTCAATTAAATCGGACAATTCCATTCCTTTCCAATAAATTGTTTATTTTTAAAATCCTGTTAGTTACATTGTACCATTGATTATAGAATAGATCTATTCTATAATCAATGATTGTACTATCACACTATCATCGGATTTGTTGTATTATCGTGCTGTTGTTTTAACTATGTACTAATGGTGAACACGGTAATTTTAATTAAATGTTCCGTCATCATTTAGATACATCACATGTTCGATTGATCGTGAACTGTTGTACATACTCTCAAATAGTACCTATAGTTCTTACATATCTACCACCATATCTATAAATTTTTTGTATCTTAAATTTTTTTAAACATGAAATTTAAGATATATTTTATTTGCAGATTTTTTTAAACATGAAGTATTTAATTTTTTTAATTTTACAGATTTTTAATGTATTTCATAGAATATGGTGGTAGGTACGTAAGAACTATAGGTACTATTTGAGAGTAAGTACAACAATTTACGATAAATGGAACACGTGACATACCTAAATGATGACGGAACATTAAAATAAAATTACCGTGTATAGTTAAAACGACAGCATAATAATACAAAAAATCCGATGATAGTGTGATAGTACGATGTGACTGACACGATTTTAAAAATAAACAATTTATTGGATACGAATGGAATTGTCCGATTTAATCGACGAAATCAGCGGTCTAAGACTGTTTATTTTGGATGACTACCATTTTAAAATGATACAATTTGTTTTCGTTCACATATTCGTAGACTGCTGTTTAGTAGGTAATTTAGTTTTTCAAAAATATGTGTTTATTTCCTTTATTATCTAAAAATATGCCCATAATCAGCATTTAAAACTCCAAATTAGCAAAATAGCGGTAAAAACCGTAAATATGCAGAGAATAGCAAAATAAAATTTCGTGTATGACATCAGAAGTGTGAAACATACTTGTATCTTAATTTGGATGTTCTAGAACGAACCAAGAAAAATATGCATTTGCTAGAACTTCCGAGCCCTGCTAATAATGATGGTAATGATTCATAGTTCGTGCGTCCGTTTCGTACAGTGGACCGAGTGAAGTCCGTAAAACCGTTAGAAAATTATTACGTAATACGGCTTTGTTTTCAACCACTTCGTAACAACGCGTGAGGGCGTACGTTGATCAGCGGCTAAACCATATTCTTATAAAATGTGCGCGCGGTAGCGCTGATACGTCCATCGCACGGTTGAACCGCGTGCATTTAATTGAACAAGCTGTGTTGCGAAAAATGTCTAATGAAATTGTAAAATTAAAATTAAAATAAAAAATTAAAATTTCATTTAATGTAATTCAAACGCGTCTGTGAGCGGACTGAACATTAATTTTTTCAGATATTTTTAATCAATAAAACGATTTCATCCTGTCTATAGATTCAAAACCAACAAGAGAATATTTTTCTGACTAAGTTAACGATTTATGAGCTATAATTTATTACTTGAGTTTCGTGTCGGAAGCACGGGGAAAAAGTTTCTCGTGGTTTTTAGTAATATATTACACCGATCTTGACTATCGAAGTAATCGTGATTAACTAATCGTAACCAAATATATTTTAGTTAAATAAGTGTTAAGTATATTAATGTTTTTATAACATTTAAAATCGTCATGACTCAAATCAGTATGACGATCGATACAATTATATAAAATAAGAATAAAAAATAAATAACAATTAAAGACACTTTTCTAAAATTTAAATGTCTTGATAAATAAATAGCTACAAGTTTGTTTGTCAAAAAGTTAAATGGTAAACAGTATTGAGTGCGCTTGGTTATTATTTATTTCTACCCGTACGTTTTGACAGATGGTAGTATGATTTGGAGCAGAAACATGGATATTAAAAAAAAAAAAAAACGGAGGAAAATAAATTCTTTTTTCTGAAGAGAAAGATCTTTGGTCCATTAAAAGACAAGGAAACCGTCGAATAGATAATTAGAAAAAACAAAGAATTAGAGGAAACCTAAACATATTAAATATAATCCAGAGTAGGAGATTGCTGTGGTCATGCGTGGCGTAGTCAGAACCCACTATTACACATGGTATTGGCATACTATTAACTTACTATTAACTTATTAACGTATTAACTATTACGTATTAACTTATTACATTAACTTAATATCAAACACATTAACTGACAGAGTATCTAGTTGGGAAAATACATCTTGGACGACCCCGTTTAGAATAGGAAGACGAGGTAAAGATAGTCGTAGAAACATTAAATGATGATCTAGATTGATAAAAAAAAGGATAGAGACCAGAGAGCTTTGAAGGATTGACTGTTTTCCGAGTTAGTACTAGTGACCGTTTAGTAGACGAGAAGAAAAAATAAATAATATTTTTAATATTATTATATATAATAATAATATTTAACTACTTTCTAAACAATCGGTTTGAATGTTTAAGTATCAGGACGAGTAATGAAAAAAAAAAAAAAAATAGATAATTTATGATGATATTTTTCAGAATTCCAACACTTCTAATACAACATAGCTGGATATGCGTTTAAGCATAAAATATTAAGTAATTAGGTAACTTGTACGCGTGTGCGCATAGTGTACGAATGCGAATAATTTTTCGCCATGACAATGAACTCTGATGCACCGGCACGATGAGCAATGTGTTTTGTAAATAGGAATGCAAGTGCGTTCTTACCTCCACGCATGTCTAAAACAATACGGAAAGAAAAGTTCCGTCGGATGCACATGATGTATTATTATGACCAGGGTTCGGGACATGAAGCATTTGCATATCCGTACTGTCAGTGATGCATAAACTTGTTTCGAAATATTTACGGCGAGCTGAAATATATGACATTTTAATTTGCATTATTTTAATCATTCTGCACATTTAAAGATTTTTAATCAAATTTTTATTTTTATTTTTCATGTTTACTGATCGGAATAGATTTTGATCTTAAATGATAGATCAGAACATTTAATAATTTCAAACAGTAGTAATGTCTTCGAGAAATAATTGTGTTTTCTTATTCGGTCTTAAAATAAACTTATCGATTTACCACTAATGACTAATTTTTTTATTGATTTATGTAAACCGCAATTATAGAAATATTATATGTTTATTTTGTTATAAATATGTACTAGTAAGCAGGTAATTGATTAATTAATTAGTTTCCTCCACAAGCTTCTCATGTTAAATGTATTCTTATACCTACATAAAATGTACCTATTGTTTCGGTATTAACAGATAGTAAAAAATATACGACGCGTCGTCCCTTATTATTATATTCAGGATTTGTGATTTTAATTATTTATAGCACTGTAAGTCGTTCAAGTAATATATAATAGGCTCTTATAAAAACGTAAAAATTTGCAATAAAAAAAAAATAAACAAATAACTTGTTAAAAAATATATTATATACACTAATAGATTTTTTAACAAGTTATTTATTTATTTTTTTTTATTGTAAATTTTTACGTTTTTATAAGAGCGTATTATATATTACTTGAACGAATTACAGTGCTATAAATAATTAAAATCACAAATCCTGAATATAATAATAAGGGACGACGCGTCGCGACGCAGCCTGACGTTTTAACCAAATGTATTCGTCATAAGTCGTTAAACGTAAGTACTTGCGGTTGCACTCGAGAGTATACGCATTGTATTATAATCATTGTAATTTTGTTCTTTGTGACTTTTATTGTTTCCTCCTCTCTTTCTCTCTCTCACTCTCTCTCTTATTCTATATCTGAACCGTCGATTACACTGTGGACACGACGGGATAAAGTCCGCGCCGAGTACTTGTTCGGGAGTATAATACTATTATTACTACGCTCGACCAACATTGACCGATTAAATCAATCTCTACGACCCAGGTGTACTGTTTTATAATAATGTCTAGCGTTTCATCAGCATCTCATTTTTGAAACGATATAACATAATATTATCATGCCGATACGTATATATTTTACCGAACCGCCTACGAGATGATAACGACTTATGTATATCGATATAGGTACAATAAAGAATGTCACGTGCGTTTATTTTTTAGAACCAGCTGCAATATTTCTCCAATAGTGTAGAATGCGCACATGTTTTCGGAATTTTAACATAATAATATATGCTTGAAACCTTTTTTTTCGAAAAGGTTTAATTTTTACATCGCGTTCAGACACGAACGGTTTGTGTAGGTAATAAAAACAATCGGTTCACCATAAATACACACGATTTTACACTAACGTATCGCATCGTTATTATACAACGAGAAAATAATATTAATGAAGACGATTCACTATTTTCATGCTCTTCATTCCAACACATTGCATTATGATTATTGCAGAAAGTGATTTATTTGTACGCTATAAGACGTATCGGATCATTAAGAACACAATATAAAAATGAGAAATTAATATGCAGCACTAAGGAAGATTCGTTTATCATATAATAATTATAAATTAATGTAAAAACCAGCAGAACAATAATTTTTCGAATCGCCCATTTGGATGTGACCCATCCTTATGCATATATTTAACTCAAAACTGTGAATTTTTAAACGGTTAGACACTAGACTATGAGTCATATCTTGCTAATTTAAACAAAATTCTACAACTCTTCCGGCTGCATACCGATCATTTGTTCCACTTTGTTGCGTGCTAATTTGTTATCATATCATTTTAAACAAAATATTCTTATGATGTAGGCTGAACAAGAGTTACAGATTCTTAGAGGAAATTATTTTTACGAAGTTAATTCAATATTGAACAATGTATTCAAATTACACGAATAAATAAAAAGTAAAATGTCTGTTACATGCATGATAAATAAGTTTTTACATAAAACTGACAAAATTCTTCCATTTTTTTTTCTGCAGTATGGATAGTTTTGGACAGATGAAATAACTAATGTTGATTGTTAATTGTTAATTCTCAATAATGTTTTTACAGAAGATATTTTCTTTTAGTAATAAGAATAATATTAATAAGAAGACATGAATTATATCGAATTATGTTTATTTTAATCGAACAATCGATGGATTTAAGGAATTGATAATATATTTTTATTTATTATTTGACATTTGTAGTTAAACTTAATCATAAGAGTTAAATATAAACAAATACGAAGTGCATTATAAATAAATACATTTTTATAGCCGTATAGAATAAACGTTAAAATGCTTGACGTATTTTTATGAACACTTATATTTTAAATCATGTGAAGTTTACGTAACATAGTCTATTCTATTAGCCGTTAGATGTTTAGTGATTTTAACTAGGGGTAATGTATATTCTCGTTTTTACGTTGCAATTTAATATTAATTTGTAATTTGATAGTTGATTCGAAGTTGATAAATTATATATTTTTTTTATTTAAAACGAACTTATAAGGAGCATGTATATTAATACTTCATACCATGTAATAATATTTGGCAGTATACAAAACTGTTTTTAAGGGGCTATGATCAAAAATAACGAGTTAAATATTTGCCATAATATTTGGTGACTGATATTAATTAGCTGTATTAGATACTAACGAAGCATAATTTATTCATTTAGTACGTTCCCTTTAATTTAATACATTTTCATTTATTATTTACCATGTACTTATAGGTATACTGTTATTACTCATTGATTGTTATTGATTTATGGCAAATTTTATAAAATCACATGATAATAATAAGGACATTTAACTATCGTAATGCAGCATTCTTGCAGTTGTAATACATAAAACTAGTTTTGTTTCTATTTAAATCGATCTCGGTTGAATGAAAATTGTTTTTTATTAACATTTTACAGCGGGTAAAATTTTTTTAGGTTTATTTTTTTATCGGGATATTAAGAAACACGGTAGTATAATAAAAACAACGATTAAATCCACATTAATATGATATGAAATTTAGTTGGCCCTTATTGTGCGTTGGCTACATGTTTATTCATCGATCTTTACTATCTCAAAACTATTGATCAGCGAGAAAATTAATATTACAGTACACAAAATTACAACACAATGTTTTATACTCGGTCGCCCAAGTGAACGATAAGTAAAACATGTTGTTGGTGTTTAGAAATCCGCAGGAATATCGCCGAACCGTTATCGGATGAAATCAATTTAAATTAATGAATGAAAATCAGTAACGGTCGCGTGTGCTGCTGCATAGCGTTCATTTATTCCGTGTGCCTACGTCCACGTCGTAATACTAATGCCCGGCCAAGAGCTGTACTGTGAAACGTCATTGACTAAAATGCCATCAAACTCCGATAAACGTTTTTTTTTTTTTTTTGAAAGAGCGCACGTACTATTATTATATAGTATATTATCGTGTACTGCCTAATCTGTGTCCTGGCCGTCACGACGTTAATGAGCCCATTGAGCGAAATGGGTTGTTCCGACTCTCGTAGCCGAACGAGTAGAATATTGTGAACAATAATAATGATTTATCTCGTTCTCGCTAACACGGTTGTGAATGAGAAATATTCGAAATCACGTTAAGCGCGGACAGCATGCGTAAGGTAATTTATTACCAATAATGTTTAGGAACGACTGTTATATTTTTTAGTACAATAATACCGAATAGTAGGTACAACCAACAGTGAAATATTTAGAAATTCCTATTCATACACGAAACGTAAAAACGTTATGAAACCGTTTTAACCATGTATTATAATTTCAAGTGTGTTGACGAAATCGTGTTAAAAATTTGTTTTATTTATCATTCATTTTTCATAAATTAATATATATACACGTTACATGAAATAAAATAACATTTTATAGTTTTTTTTTTATAATAACAGTATTTTTCACTTAATAAATTTTATAATTACATCAATGACTTTTATCTAAAAATACACCCATCTCATCAGAATGATCCCTTTCGAAAAAATGACCAACCGAAGTACGATATAAGTTTAGTTTAACAGTCTGAGAATTTGATTTGCATACAAAAATCTTCTTGATCTTTGGTTTTGATATGGTAAATTTAAAATTCTATAATAATATATATAAATTCGGTTTATGTTAACTGAATTCATTAATTTCTACCTACGCTGTAAAACGGTACTATTTGTAAGACTATTATTACATTTTGTAGCGTCATTTATATTTTTAATATATTAATTATTCATTGTATTCGTACGTATTACATATTAAATATTTCATATATGAAAATGAAAAACAATAAAAAAACGAAAAATATAAAATAACCGACCATAGATCTCATTAGGATCAATATAAAAAATTATCAATGCAATATTATCTTTGATATTACAACTGAATTCGATAGCGACATAGTGACATATACAGTCTTGTAGTAGATACATTAAATTCATTACAATCATTATTAAAGTACGTATTATTCTGTTGTAAAATTATAATACATTTTTGTAAATGGACATTTTTTAGCAAATCATTAATGATTTTTAGAGTTAGTGTGTATTTTTTTTTTTTTTTACTCTCATTTATAACTGTTTATCTGGATGTTATTTAAAAAAATTACAATAAATGCAACGTCAGAATAATAATAATTGCAGTTGACTGTTCAGTACCATTTTATAAGAATTAAAGATTGTCAAGTACGTTTTTAACGATTAACATTTACATTATTAGACATCATACCATCATGTTTAATCACTATAATTTCTTTAGATGATAAAACTATTAATTATTTAAAACATCATTCGATAAAGCATAATATTTAAGAACACTTTAGTTATCCATTTAGATTACATCGTCTTAGACTAATCAAGTTGTTTATTTTCCAATTTCGTATATATTTATTTGCTATTATTTATAACATTACCGTTTAATACTCAATAACTAGCGCCTTCTATTGACTGCACGCGCTTCATATTTTACATAGATATGTTTTTGCAAAGTTATACGACACGTGAACGTGTTTAAGAAAATACTTGTGTATACTACTTCACGTTATTGAATTTAAATAAAATATAACATAGCCATAAGTTATTTTTACATTTAATTTACGTTAAAAAAAAAAAGTATAATTTACCAACTTACATTATGATTGATATTTGTTTTCATTGTACAACTTAATGAACTGAATGATGCATTGAGATGTTTTATTATGTGGATATTCCACTAACTTATATGAAAATTATTGATGGAAAAGTTATATTTTACGCATATGCATATAAAATGCGAAACTACAAACAAATATTTTTATACAAAAGCTGTTTAATGTTAACTTCAATGTACTTTTCCATAAACTTCAATGTAATAAACTCCGACAATTCTTCCCAACAAATGTGATGTTAGATGAATGATAACAGGTATATTATTAATTTTGTATCAATATATATTGTATAATAAAAATAAACAATAATAATAAATTATATATTGGGTTGAGGACGTATTTAATAAAATAAAATATATTGACATTATATGATGTTACAACTAACATATATGAACATTGAATATATAAAAATGTTGTTCATAGATATTTTAATTTCTGAATAAAATAAGAAAATGTTGTGTTGGTTGTTTTAATATATTATGCAACGATTAACATATAAGAAACTTAAACCTATAACAAAGGTTACAAAAAAAAAAAAAAAAACAGGATAATGTATAATTATAATCGAATTGTAATAAATACAGAAAAAAGCGAAAACGCGATTTGGGTTCTAAGATATTTGATCCCTTAAAAAAAACAATAGTTGGGTTCGCGGTATTATTTTAAAATACTCGAATTGGGTCCGCGGTATTATTTTAAAATACTCGAATTGGGTTCACGGTATTATTTTATAATATTCGAATTGGGTCCGCGGTAATACATATATTATTTTAAGAAGAAAGTAAGACGTATAATATGACGTAATATAATACTTGGGCCGAGTTTTCAGCAACCACAAATAGTTGTGAAAGTTATCATACAAAATTAAATGCTAGTATCAGTGCAGCTCACCTTAACATTTTTGTTTTAATAGAAATGTTACTTGTGATTCAGAGTGAAATCTATGTATCATTTCGGAGCTCAGCCACACAGCCAATCAAAAAAACCGTAGAAAAAGAAAATTTTTTAAGAGAAAAGATGCTTTCTTTTACTAGTGGAGAATTGATGCGGTTAAATTTTGTAAAAGAAGTGTCATTTAAATTTATTCCCTAGCTTATATTTATTTTAGTACAAATATTTATTACTTATTTTTTAATTTAATACGAATATTTATTACTAAATAATATATTATATTTATTATTTTCTAAAATTAATCTAATTACTTAACAATAATTGTACTTATTAATAAGTAATTAGATTAATTTTCCTGTCTCCTGGGTAACGAAAATAGGCAGGTTCCAATACATGTACTTTATAAAATATACCGGGACCCAACTCGTGTACTCTATAAAATATACCAGGACCCAACTCGTGTATTAGGCCCATCCGGTTCTTTTTTTTTTTTTTTAAATGCTCTAACTAAAAAACGAAAAACCGCAACAACTTGAAATTTTCACCAAATCTTTATATAGACGTTTTCTATACATGGTTAAGTTTTCAAAGTATTTTGACATATTTTGAAATATTGATAGACAATTTAAATTTTCGATTTTTGTAAATTTTTCGTTTCAAAATAAAATATACTTATTACAATATTTATAAATAACATTGTATTATATTCTAGACAAACATATCATCTCCGTTCAGAATCGTTTTTCGTATACAACGATACCTATCATTGAATTCAAATTTAACAAATCCATTATAATGACCTATCCTATGAAGAGTCGCACTTCACCCCCAATGGTATTGGTTTTAGAGATATATCTTGCAAAATGACGGAGTTATGACCAAAAAGCGATTCTGAGAGGCGTTCTGAATTCTTAAAATTTCCATAAAATAGTCCAAATGTAAATTGAAATCTATATGTATATACTGAAAAATCAGAAAAAAATCACTGATTGCTATGGTATTGGATTTAGAGATATATTTTGCAAAATGACGGAGTTATGACCAAAAAACGATTCTGAGTGGCGTTCTGAAATCATAAACTTTCCATAAAATCATCCAAATGTAAATTGAAATCTATATTTATATACTGAAAAATCAGAAAAAAATCACTGATTGCTATGGTATTGGTTTTAGAGATATATCTTGCAAAATGACGGAGTTATGACCAAATAACGATTCTGAGAGGCGTTCTGAATTCATAAAATTTCCATAAAATCGACCAAATGTAAATTGAAATCTATATTTGTATACTGAAAAATCAGAAAAAAATCACTGATTGCTATGGTATTGGTTTTAGAGATATATCTTGCAAAATGACGGAGTTATGACCAAAAAACGATTCTGAGAGGCGTTCTGAATTCTTAAAATTTCCATAAAATCGTCCAAATGTAAATTGAAATCTATATTTATATACTGAAAAATCAGAAAAAAATCACTGATTGCTATGGTATTGGATTTAGAGATATATCTTGCAAAATGACGGAGTTATGACCAAAAAACAAATCTGAGAGGCGTTCTGAAACTTTAAAATTTCCATAAAATCGTCCAAATGTAAATTGAAATCTATATTTATATACTGAAAAATCAGAAAAAAATCACTGATTGCTATGGTATTGGATTTAGAGATATATCTTGCAAAATGACGGAGTTATGACCAAAAAACTAATCTGAGAGGCGTTCTGAAACTTTAAAATTTCCATAAAATCGTCCAAATGTAAATTGAAATCTATATTTATATACTGAAAAATCAGAAAAAAATCACTGATTGCTATGGTATTGGATTCAGAGATATATCTTGCAAAATGACGGAGTTATGACCAAAAAACTAATCTGAGAGGCGTTCTGAAACTTTAAAATTTCCATAAAATCGTCCAAATTTAAATTGAAATCTATATTTATAAACTGAAAAATCAGAAAAAAATCACTGATTGCTATGGTATTGGTTTTAGAGATATATCTTGCAAAATGACGGAGTTATGACCAAAAAACGATTCTGAGAGGCGTTCTGAATTCTTAAAATTTCCATAAAATCGTCAAAATGTAAATTGAAATCTATATTTATATACTGAAAAATCAGAAAAAAATCACTGATCGCTATGGTATTGGATTTAGAGATATATCTTGCAAAATGACGGAGTTATGACCAAAAAACTAATGTGAGAGGCGTTCTGAATTCTTAAAATTTCCATAAAATCGTCCAAATGTAAATTAAAATCTATATTTATATACTGAAAAATCAGAAAAAAATCACTGATTGCTATGGTATTGGATTTAGAGATATATCTTGCAAAATGACGGAGTTATGACCAAAAAACTAATCTGAGAGGCGTTCTGAAACTTTAAAATTTCCATAAAATCGTCCAAATGTAAATTGAAATCTATATTTATATACTGAAAAATCAGAAAAAAATCACTGATTGCTATGGTATTGGATTTAGAGATATATCTTGCAAAATGACGGAGTTATGACCAAAAAACTAATCTGAGAGGCGTTCTGAAACTTTAAAATTTCCATAAAATCGTCCAAATGTAAATTGAAATCTATATTTATATACTGAAAAATCAGAAAAAAATCACTGATTGCTATGGTATTGGTTTTAGAGATATATCTTGCAAAATGACGGAGTTATGACCAAAAAACGATTCTGAGAGGCGTTCGGAATTCTTAAAATTTCCATAAAATCGTCAAAATGTAAATTGAAATCTATATTTATATACTGAAAAATCAGAAAAAAATCACTGATTGCTATGGTATTGGTTTTAGAGATATATCTTGCAAAATGACGGAGTTATGACCAAAAAAACTAATGTGAGAGGCGTTCTGTATTCTTAAAATTTCCATAAAATCGTCCAAATGTAAATTGAAATCTATATTTATATACTGAAAAATCAGAAAAAAATCACTGATCGCTATGGTATTGGATTTAGAGATATATCTTGCAAAATGACGGAGTTATGACCAAAAAACTAATCTGAGAGGCGTTCTGAATTCTTAAAATTTCCATAAAATCGTCCAAATGTAAATTGAAATCTATATTTATATACTGAAAAATCAGAAAAAAATCACTGATTGCTATGGTATTGGTTTTAGAGATATATCTTGCAAAATGACGGAGTTATGACCAAAAAACGATTCTGAGAGGCGTTCTGAATTCTTAAAATTTCCATAAAATCGTCAAAATGTAAATTGAAATCTATATTTATATACTGAAAAATCAGAAAAAAATCACTGATTGCTATGGTATTGGATTTAGAGATATATCTTGCAAAATGACGGAGTTATGACCAAAAAACTAATCTGAGAGGCGTTCTGAAACTTTAAAATTTCCATAAAATCGTCCAAATGTAAATTGAAATCTATATTTATATACTGAAAAATCAGAAAAAAATCACTGATTGCTATGGTATTGGATTTAGAGATATATCTTGCAAAATGACGGAGTTATGACCAAAAAACGATTCTGAGAGGCGTTCTGAATTCTTAAAATTTCCATAAAATCGTCCAAATGTAAATTGAAATCTATATTTATATACTGAAAAATCAGAAAAAAATCACTGATTGCTATGGTATTGGATTTAGAGATATATCTTGCAAAATGACGGAGTTATGACCAAAAAACTAATCTGAGAGGCGTTCTGAAACTTTAAAATTTCCATAAAATCGTCCAAATTTAAATTGAAATCTATATTTATATACTGAAAAATCAGAAAAAAATCACTGATTGCTATGGTATTGGTTTTAGAGATATATCTTGCAAAATGACGGAGTTATGACCAAAAAACGATTCTGAGAGGCGTTCTGAATTCTTAAAATTTCCATAAAATCGTCAAAATGTAAATTGAAATCTATATTTATATACTGAAAAATCAGAAAAAAATCACTGATTGCTATGGTATTGGATTTAGAGATATATCTTGCAAAATGACGGAGTTATGACCAAAAAACTAATCTGAGAGGCGTTCTGAAACTTTAAAATTTCCATAAAATCGTCCAAATGTAAATTGAAATCTATATTTATATACTGAAAAATCAGAAAAAAATCACTGATTGCTATGGTATTGGATTTAGAGATATATCTTGCAAAATGACGGAGTTATGACCAAAAAACTAATGTGAGAGGCGTTCTGAATTCTTAAAATTTCCATAAAATCGTCCAAATGTAAATTGAAATCTATATTTATATACTGAAAAATCAGAAAAAAATCACTGATCGCTATGGTATTGGATTTAGAGATATATCTTGCAAAATGACGGAGTTATGACCAAAAAACTAATCTGAGAGGCGTTCTGAAACTTTAAAATTTCCATAAAATCGTCCAAATTTAAATTGAAATCTATATTTATATACTGAAAAATCAGAAAAAAATCACTGATTGCTATGGTATTGGTTTTAGAGATATATCTTGCAAAATGACGGAGTTATGACCAAAAAACGATTCTGAGAGGCGTTCTGAATTCTTAAAATTTCCATAAAATCGTCAAAATGTAAATTGAAATCTATATTTATATACTGAAAAATCAGAAAAAAATCACTGATTGCTATGGTATTGGATTTAGAGATATATCTTGCAAAATGACGGAGTTATGACCAAAAAACTAATCTGAGAGGCGTTCTGAAACTTTAAAATTTCCATAAAATCGTCCAAATGTAAATTGAAATCTATATTTATATACTGAAAAATCAGAAAAAAATCACTGATTGCTATGGTATTGGATTTAGAGATATATCTTGCAAAATGACGGAGTTATGACCAAAAAACTAATGTGAGAGGCGTTCTGAATTCTTAAAATTTCCATAAAATCGTCCAAATGTAAATTGAAATCTATATTTATATACTGAAAAATCAGAAAAAAATCACTGATCGCTATGGTATTGGATTTAGAGATATATCTTGCAAAATGACGGAGTTATGACCAAAAAACTAATCTGAGAGGCGTTCTGAATTCTTAAAATTTCCATAAAATCGTCCAAATGTAAATTGAAATCTATATTTATATACTGAAAAATCAGAAAAAAATCACTGATTGCTATGGTATTAGTTTTAGAGATATATCTTGCAAAATGACGGAGTTATGACCAAAAAACGATTCTGAGAGGCGTTCTGAATTCTTAAAATTTCCATAAAATCGTCAAAATGTAAATTGAAATCTATATTTATATACTGAAAAATCAGAAAAAAATCACTGATTGCTATGGTATTGGATTTAGAGATATATCTTGCAAAATGACGGAGTTATGACCAAAAAACTAATCTGAGAGGCGTTCTGAAACTTTAAAATTTCCATAAAATCGTCCAAATGTAAATTGAAATCTATATTTATATACTGAAAAATCAGAAAAAAATCACTGATTGCTATGGTATTGGATTTAGAGATATATCTTGCAAAATGACGGAGTTATGACCAAAAAACGATTCTGAGAGGCGTTCTGAATTCTTAAAATTTCCATAAAATCGTCCAAATGTAAATTGAAATCTATATTTATATACTGAAAAATCAGAAAAAAATCACTGATTGCTATGGTATTGGATTTAGAGATATATCTTGCAAAATGACGGAGTTATGACCAAAAAACTAATCTGAGAGGCGTTCTGAAACTTTAAAATTTCCATAAAATCGTCCAAATTTAAATTGAAATCTATATTTATATACTGAAAAATCAGAAAAAAATCACTGATTGCTATGGTATTGGTTTTAGAGATATATCTTGCAAAATGACGGAGTTATGACCAAAAAACGATTCTGAGAGGCGTTCTGAATTCTTAAAATTTCCATAAAATCGTCAAAATGTAAATTGAAATCTATATTTATATACTGAAAAATCAGAAAAAAATCACTGATTGCTATGGTATTGGATTTAGAGATATATCTTGCAAAATGACGGAGTTATGACCAAAAAACTAATCTGAGAGGCGTTCTGAAACTTTAAAATTTCCATAAAATCGTCCAAATGTAAATTGAAATCTATATTTATATACTGAAAAATCAGAAAAAAATCACTGATTGCTATGGTATTGGATTTAGAGATATATCTTGCAAAATGACGGAGTTATGACCAAAAAACTAATGTGAGAGGCGTTCTGAATTCTTAAAATTTCCATAAAATCGTCCAAATGTAAATTGAAATCTATATTTATATACTGAAAAATCAGAAAAAAATCACTGATCGCTATGGTATTGGATTTAGAGATATATCTTGCAAAATGACGGAGTTATGACCAAAAAACTAATCTGAGAGGCGTTCTGAATTCTTAAAATTTCCATAAAATCGTCCAAATGTAAATTGAAATCTATATTTATATACTGAAAAATCAGAAAAAAATCACTGATTGCTATGGTATTGGTTTTAGAGATATATCTTGCAAAATGACGGAGTTATGACCAAAAAACGATTCTGAGAGGCGTTCTGAATTCTTAAAATTTCCATAAAATCGTCAAAATGTAAATTGAAATCTATATTTATATACTGAAAAATCAGAAAAAAATCACTGATTGCTATGGTATTGGATTTAGAGATATATCTTGCAAAATGACGGAGTTATGACCAAAAAACGATTCTGAGAGGCGTTCTGAATTCTTAAAATTTCCATAAAATCGTCCAAATGTAAATTGAAATCTGTATTTATATACTGAAAAATCAGAAAAAAATCACTGATCGCTATGGTATTGGATTTAGAGATATATCTTGCAAAATGACGGAGTTATGACCAAAAAACTAATCTGAGAGGCGTTCTGAATTCTTAAAATTTCCATAAAATCGTCCAAATGTAAATTGAAATCTATATTTATATACTGAAAAATCAGAAAAAAATCACTGATTGCTATGGTATTGGTTTTAGAGATATATCTTGCAAAATGACGGAGTTATGACCAAAAAACGATTCTGAGAGGCGTTCTGAATTCTTAAAATTTCCATAAAATCGTCCAAATTTAAATTGAAATCTATATTTATATACTGAAAAATCAGAAAAAAATCACTGATTGCTATGGTATTGGATTTAGAGATATATCTTGCAAAATGACGGAGTTATGACCAAAAAACTAATCTGAGAGGCGTTCTGAAACTTTAAAATTTCCATAAAATCGTCCAAATTTAAATTGAAATCTATATTTATATACTGAAAAATCAGAAAAAAATCACTGATTGCTATGGTATTGGTTTTAGAGATATATCTTGCAAAATGACGGAGTTATGACCAAAAAACGATTCTGAGAGGCGTTCGGAATTCTTAAAATTTCCATAAAATCGTCAAAATGTAAATTGAAATCTATATTTATATACTGAAAAATCAGAAAAAAATCACTGATTGCTATGGTATTGGTTTTAGAGATATATCTTGCAAAATGACGGAGTTATGACCAAAAAACTAATGTGAGAGGCGTTCTGAATTCTTAAAATTTCCATAAAATCGTCCAAATGTAAATTGAAATCTATATTTATATACTGAAAAATCAGAAAAAAATCACTGATCGCTATGGTATTGGATTTAGAGATATATCTTGCAAAATGACGGAGTTATGACCAAAAAACTAATCTGAGAGGCGTTCTGAATTCTTAAAATTTCCATAAAATCGTCCAAATGTAAATTGAAATCTATATTTATATACTGAAAAATCAGAAAAAAATCACTGATTGCTATGGTATTGGTTTTAGAGATATATCTTGCAAAATGACGGAGTTATGACCAAAAAACGATTCTGAGAGGCGTTCTGAATTCTTAAAATTTCCATAAAATCGTCAAAATGTAAATTGAAATCTATATTTATATACTGAAAAATCAGAAAAAAATCACTGATTGCTATGGTATTGGATTTAGAGATATATCTTGCAAAATGACGGAGTTATGACCAAAAAACTAATCTGAGAGGCGTTCTGAATTCTTAAAATTTCCATAAAATCGTCCAAATGTAAATTGAAATCTATATTTATATACTGAAAAATCAGAAAAAAATCACTGATTGCTATGGTATTGGATTTAGAGATATATCTTGCAAAATGACGGAGTTATGACCAAAAAACTAATCTGAGAGGCGTTCTGAAACTTTAAAATTTCCATAAAATCGTCCAAATTTAAATTGAAATCTATATTTATATACTGAAAAATCAGAAAAAAATCACTGATTGCTGTGGTATTGGTTTTAGAGATATATCTTGCAAAATGACGGAGTTATGACCAAAAAACGATTCTGAGAGGCGTTCTGAATTCTTAAAATTTCCATAAAATCGTCAAAATGTAAATTGAAATCTATATTTATATACTGAAAAATCAGAAAAAAATCACTGATTGCTATGGTATTGGATTTAGAGATATATCTTGCAAAATGACGGAGTTATGACCAAAAAACTAATCTGAGAGGCGTTTTGAAACTTTAAAATTTCCATAAAATCGTCCAAATTTAAATTGAAATCTATATTTATATACTGAAAAATCAGAAAAAAATCACTGATTGCTATGGTATTGGTTTTAGAGATATATCTTGCAAAATGACGGAGTTATGACCAAAAAACGATTCTGAGAGGCGTTCTGAATTCTTAAAATTTCCATAAAATCGTCCAAATGTAAATTGAAATCTATATTTATATACTGAAAAATCAGAAAAAAATCACTGATTGCTATGGTATTGGATTTAGAGATATATCTTGCAAAATGACGGAGTTATGACCAAAAAACTAATCTGAGAGGCGTTCTGAAACTTTAAAATTTCCATAAAATCGTCCAAATGTAAATTGAAATCTATATTTATATACTGAAAAATCAGAAAAAAATCACTGATTGCTATGGTATTGGATTTAGAGATATATCTTGCAAAATGACGGAGTTATGACCAAAAAACGATTCTGAGAGGCGTTCTGAATTCTTAAAATTTCCATAAAATCGTCCAAATGTAAATTGAAATCTATATTTATATACTGAAAAATCAGAAAAAAATCACTGATTGCTATGGTATTGGATTTAGAGATATATCTTGCAAAATGACGGAGTTATGACCAAAAAACTAATCTGAGAGGCGTTCTGAAACTTTAAAATTTCCATAAAATCGTCCAAATGTAAATTGAAATCTATAATTATATACTGAAAAATCAGAAAAAAATCACTGATTGCTATGGTATTGGATTTAGAGATATATCTTGCAAAATGACGGAGTTATGACCAAAAAACGATTCTGAGAGGCGTTCGGAATTCTTAAAATTTCCATAAAATCGTCAAAATGTAAATTGAAATCTATATTTATATACTGAAAAATCAGAAAAAAATCACTGATTGCTATGGTATTGGTTTTAGAGATATATCTTGCAAAATGACGGAGTTATGACCAAAAAACTAATGTGAGAGGCGTTCTGAATTCTTAAAATTTCCATAAAATCGTCCAAATGTAAATTGAAATCTATATTTATATACTGAAAAATCAGAAAAAAATCACTGATCGCTATGGTATTGGATTTAGAGATATATCTTGCAAAATGACGGAGTTATGACCAAAAAACTAATCTGAGAGGCGTTCTGAATTCTTAAAATTTCCATAAAATCGTCCAAATGTAAATTGAAATCTATATTTATATACTGAAAAATCAGAAAAAAATCACTGATTGCTATGGTATTGGTTTTAGAGATATATCTTGCAAAATGACGGAGTTATGACCAAAAAACGATTCTGAGAGGCGTTCTGAATTCTTAAAATTTCCATAAAATCGTCCAAATTTAAATTGAAATCTATATTTATATACTGAAAAATCAGAAAAAAATCACTGATTGCTATGGTATTGGATTTAGAGATATATCTTGCAAAATGACGGAGTTATGACCAAAAAACTAATCTGAGAGGCGTTCTGAAACTTTAAAATTTCCATAAAATCGTCCAAATTTAAATTGAAATCTATATTTATATACTGAAAAATCAGAAAAAAATCACTGATTGCTATGGTATTGGTTTTAGAGATATATCTTGCAAAATGACGGAGTTATGACCAAAAAACGATTCTGAGAGGCGTTCGGAATTCTTAAAATTTCCATAAAATCGTCAAAATGTAAATTGAAATCTATATTTATATACTGAAAAATCAGAAAAAAATCACTGATTGCTATGGTATTGGTTTTAGAGATATATCTTGCAAAATGACGGAGTTATGACCAAAAAACTAATGTGAGAGGCGTTCTGAATTCTTAAAATTTCCATAAAATCGTCCAAATGTAAATTGAAATCTATATTTATATACTGAAAAATCAGAAAAAAATCACTGATTGCTATGGTATTGGTTTTAGAGATATATCTTGCAAAATGACGGAGTTATGACCAAAAAACGATTCTGAGAGGCGTTCTGAATTCTTAAAATTTCCATAAAATCGTCAAAATGTAAATTGAAATCTATATTTATATACTGAAAAATCAGAAAAAAATCACTGATTGCTATGGTATTGGATTTAGAGATATATCTTGCAAAATGACGGAGTTATGACCAAAAAACTAATCTGAGAGGCGTTCTGAATTCTTAAAATTTCCATAAAATCGTCCAAATGTAAATTGAAATCTATATTTATATACTGAAAAATCAGAAAAAAATCACTGATTGCTATGGTATTGGATTTAGAGATATATCTTGCAAAATGACGGAGTTATGACCAAAAAACTAATCTGAGAGGCGTTCTGAAACTTTAAAATTTCCATAAAATCGTCCAAATTTAAATTGAAATCTATATTTATATACTGAAAAATCAGAAAAAAATCACTGATTGCTATGGTATTGGTTTTAGAGATATATCTTGCAAAATGACGGAGTTATGACCAAAAAACGATTCTGAGAGGCGTTCTGAATTCTTAAAATTTCCATAAAATCGTCAAAATGTAAATTGAAATCTATATTTATATACTGAAAAATCAGAAAAAAATCACTGATTGCTATGGTATTGGATTTAGAGATATATCTTGCAAAATGACGGAGTTATGACCAAAAAACTAATCTGAGAGGCGTTTTGAAACTTTAAAATTTCCATAAAATCGTCCAAATTTAAATTGAAATCTATATTTATATACTGAAAAATCAGAAAAAAATCACTGATTGCTATGGTATTGGTTTTAGAGATATATCTTGCAAAATGACGGAGTTATGACCAAAAAACGATTCTGAGAGGCGTTCTGAATTCTTAAAATTTCCATAAAATCGTCAAAATGTAAATTGAAATCTATATTTATATACTGAAAAATCAGAAAAAAATCACTGATTGCTATGGTATTGGATTTAGAGATATATCTTGCAAAATGACGGAGTTATGACCAAAAAACTAATCTGAGAGGCGTTCTGAAACTTTAAAATTTCCATAAAATCGTCCAAATGTAAATTGAAATCTATATTTATATACTGAAAAATCAGAAAAAAATCACTGATTGCTATGGTATTGGATTTAGAGATATATCTTGCAAAATGACGGAGTTATGACCAAAAAACTAATCTGAGAGGCGTTCTGAAACTTTAAAATTTCCATAAAATCGTCCAAATGTAAATTGAAATCTATATTTATATACTGAAAAATCAGAAAAAAATCACTGATTGCTATGGTATTGGTTTTAGAGATATATCTTGCAAAATGACGGAGTTATGACCAAAAAACGATTCTGAGAGGCGTTCGGAATTCTTAAAATTTCCATAAAATCGTCAAAATGTAAATTGAAATCTATATTTATATACTGAAAAATCAGAAAAAAATCACTGATTGCTATGGTATTGGTTTTAGAGATATATCTTGCAAAATGACGGAGTTATGACCAAAAAACGATTCTGAGAGGCGTTCTGAATTCTTAAAATTTCCATAAAATCGTCAAAATGTAAATTGAAATCTATATTTATATACTGAAAAATCAGAAAAAAATCACTGATTGCTATGGTATTGGATTTAGAGATATATCTTGCAAAATGACGGAGTTATGACCAAAAAACTAATCTGAGAGGCGTTCTGAAACTTTAAAATTTCCATAAAATCGTCCAAATGTAAATTGAAATCTATATTTATATACTGAAAAATCAGAAAAAAATCACTGATTGCTATGGTATTGGATTTAGAGATATATCTTGCAAAATGACGGAGTTATGACCAAAAAACTAATCTGAGAGGCGTTCTGAAACTTTAAAATTTCCATAAAATCGTCCAAATGTAAATTGAAATCTATATTTATATACTGAAAAATCAGAAAAAAATCACTGATTGCTATGGTATTGGTTTTAGAGATATATCTTGCAAAATGACGGAGTTATGACCAAAAAACGATTCTGAGAGGCGTTCGGAATTCTTAAAATTTCCATAAAATCGTCAAAATGTAAATTGAAATCTATATTTATATACTGAAAAATCAGAAAAAAATCACTGATTGCTATGGTATTGGTTTTAGAGATATATCTTGCAAAATGACGGAGTTATGACCAAAAAACTAATGTGAGAGGCGTTCTGAATTCTTAAAATTTCCATAAAATCGTCCAAATGTAAATTGAAATCTATATTTATATACTGAAAAATCAGAAAAAAATCACTGATTGCTATGGTATTGGTTTTAGAGATATATCTTGCAAAATGACGGAGTTATGACCAAAAAACGATTCTGAGAGGCGTTCTGAATTCTTAAAATTTCCATAAAATCGTCAAAATGTAAATTGAAATCTATATTTATATACTGAAAAATCAGAAAAAAATCACTGATTGCTATGGTATTGGATTTAGAGATATATCTTGCAAAATGACGGAGTTATGACCAAAAAATTAATCTGAGAGGCGTTCTGAAACTTTAAAATTTCCATAAAATCGTCCAAATGTAAATTGAAATCTATATTTATATACTGAAAAATCAGAAAAAAATCACTGATTGCTATGGTATTGGATTTAGAGATATATCTTGCAAAATGACGGAGTTATGACCAAAAAACGATTCTGAGAGGCGTTCTGAATTCTTAAAATTTCCATAAAATCGTCCAAATGTAAATTGAAATCTATATTTATATACTGAAAAATCAGAAAAAAATCACTGATTGCTATGGTATTGGATTTAGAGATATATCTTGCAAAATGACGGAGTTATGACCAAAAAACTAATCTGAGAGGCGTTCTGAAACTTTAAAATTTCCATAAAATCGTCCAAATTTAAATTGAAATCTATATTTATATACTGAAAAATCAGAAAAAAATCACTGATTGCTATGGTATTGGTTTTAGAGATATATCTTGCAAAATGACGGAGTTATGACCAAAAAAACGATT
>JASXSY010001594.1:0-65339 GCA_034509805.1 Sipha maydis | reverse complement strand
GATATATGATTACGTTCGATTCTCGGTGCCCTTCATTCCGCTCCCTTCGCTCCCTCCTCAGCTTTAGAAATCGAGCTATGTGTGCCTCCCTTGGACGTGCGAGCTCGTTGGTTAGGCAGTAAATTTATCATTAAAAAATTATCTTCCCCTTTTATCGTCTTCGGCTCACTCCTTTTATTTATCCTTGAATAATTCTCCTTATTGCACCCGTCATGAGGACCTTATTTTATGCAACGCTTCTCATCTTTTGTTTAATTGTCCCAGTCTCCACCATAGCCGGTATCTTCTATGTCTTACCAACAATGTTCCTTTTACTCTACCGTATGTTTTTCAATTCTCCAATTCAGCCTTGATCAAAGCCATTATCAATTTTTATTTCTGATGGCTTTTTATTGTAACACCTATTTACTATTAATATCTATATGTGTATTTATATATATATATATATATATATATATATATATATATATATATATATATATTCTATCTTTGTGATGTTGTTATTTTGCTTTAAGTAGGTATGTTTAACATAGCTTTTATCTATCTTTCCTTCTACTTGTTTTTACATTATTTTAATCGTTGAGACGATTAAAATAATATTTATTTATATATACGTATTTATAAATAAGTCTTTAAAAAAAAAAAAAAACATTTGTAAAAATATGTGTTCTATATCAATATTTATTTTCCATCGATGACGGAAAATAAACAGAAAAATTATCTTATGGACACAATAATTCTCCGTGAAAATGTGTTTTAAAAAATTATTTGCATGTGAATAAAAAACTATTTACTTGGATGTCCTGGTAAAAATAAGATTAGGTTATAATTGTAATGATTTGTAATTTTTATTATTATTATTAATAGTTTTAAATTATTTACAGATATTTCGTCATGGAGATAGAACTCCAAACTTTAGTTACAAAACCGATATCAACGCAAAAGCTTTTCCCGAAGAAAAAGGAGATTTAACAAAGGTAATATACCTTATTATAAGGTAATAATATAATACTATAGGTATTTGTAATTATTTTTACAATAATTGATATAATTTTATCGATTTTTCTATTATTTAATTTCAATAGAAAGATTTGAAATTCGACTAAAATATTTAACTAAGTAGATTATTATCAGTTATTAATTCATTTTATAACCAAAATTTTACTATTTTAATTTATATATGATAAGAATAATTCCAATCCATTACAATTGTATTACCATGTAAACATTGAATTAATTAATTAAATTTATTATAATTTGTAATATGTTTAATATGTTACTTCAGTGACAATTAAATAATTTCACAAAAATGATGGAAATTTGATATTTCAACATATGTAAGCTTCAAATGCTTTAAAAATATACAACTTCTCTTTTTTTTAGTACCATATAATGATATAGCGTCACGGTAAAATAAACTATAATAGAAAAGCGAACCTTAACTAAATAATTTGCCCGATCATTATTTTTTAAACAGGTGACCGTGTCTCTGTTAACAATATTTCATTTGAGTCCGTCTAGGAATAAAATGTTAATGTAATTAACTGAAATCATTTAACAATACAAATAGGAGAAAGATAATAATGTAGGATGTACAATGAAATAACATATTATATATAGCTGTAAAGAAATTAGGAACGTTGTCAATTATAGAAATGTGTTGAAACAATAATATCTTGTGAATTGAGGACGAAAGTCGATAAAAAAGATTTTGATTATTAATCCTGATTAACGGAAAGATTAATAAATGTGAAATTAAAGTATATTTTATCTTTATATGATTTGATAGATTTTTATCGAATAAAAATGTGTATATTTGTATTTATACGTATTTGAGAGAGATTAACTATAATATTATGCTTCAATATAGGTATACGATTTAAAATATTTTAATTAAAAATAAAGTTATTGGAGGTATTTTATAATCTCTCAATCTCTACTCAATTTCTCAATTTCACCAGCCTCTGTTTTACTCACACCAGATACCAATGTATTAAAATGTTGTCATAAATAAAAATGTTAAAATGTATTCACAAATTGTTTAACATATTCAAACACATATCTTGACTTAAGAAAATGTTTTTATTTACAACATTTAAGAACAAACATACATTTTTTCAATCATTTAAAAATATTTATCTATATATAAACTATTATCATCACATATGTCTAACGTTAAAATGTATTATTGCGTATTATTGCGCAAAATGAGGAAAAATAAAACATAACAAATCTATTTAATTATTTTTCTAAATAATTAATTTCATAAATTATATTTATATAAAAAAAAAAATTATTAATGTTAAAAAAACATGGGAATGAAAAGCCCATTTGTATATTGGTATGACGTACTATAATTGTATTATAATTATTGTTAACTGTTAGAAAGGAAAACTGCACATGTACCAAAAAGGAAAATTTCTTCGACATTTATACAATGGATTTATAAGTGATTTGTACTTGGACAGTGAGATTATTATCAAAACAACCAAAATGAAACGAACTTTCATGTCAGCAGCAATGGTTTTAGCTGGGATGTATCCACCAAAAGCTTATCAAAAATGGTTGGACTTGGAAACAGTGTGGCAACCTATACCAATTTCCAATGACTCGCCGGAGCTCTTAGTACGTATAAACGTTTACTAACCATTTTCAATTTCATACAATATTATTAATGAATGCGTTCACAATGCAAATGATGAAACATACCTATTTATATTTTAAGTATAACTTTTTCGGACAGTTTTCCATCAGTGTGGTAGTATAGTAGAAGATACCGAAGACAAAAGTAATATTTTGCATTTATTTTTGTTTTAAAAAATTGTTTTACAGATTTTTTTACTTTTAACAATACCATTTTATATAGTAACATTATACCTATAAAATTATACTAAAAAATTTGCGTAAGTATCAATCTATACAAAAAATATTTTTAATTTAAAAAAAAAAGTATTATAATTATAATACACCTCGGGGTGAAATGTAATACATCCCTTAATTCCATTTTTAATTAAACTACAAATTTTATTCAATCAAAAACAAATTTGATAATCATAAAAACCACAATCACCTCTAAGTTGACATAAGGTAAATTTCAAACAAAAGTATAACTCCAGACAGTGGGAGCCTATACTAGTCTCATGGTTTTAACTTTTTCGAAAAATATAATTTATAATTAATATATGTATATATATATATATATATATATAGTAGGTTGGTAGTTAACAAATCAACATTTAACCATTTGCTTTACAGTTTCCACACATGTGATGAACTGTTAACATTTGATTGGTGCAATCTTCATGTGCCTAATGTTTGCATTTTTTTTACTAACTCCACATCTGTTATAACAATAATTATCAATTATTGATCGATCAACGTATACCAAACAAAATTGTTCTTCTTCTTCACTGCCATCGCCTTATCTACTTACCATATTTTTATCAACTGGTTTTCTTAAGTTTTTATTTTTTGATTTATTTTTTTTTTTTTCAAAATGTTTATTTCTTATTAATTAACAAAACTGGATAGTGCCAAACTGATAACAGAAGAAAATTACATTAATTTAGGTACAAATAATGCATGTACAACCGATTATTATTATTATTTGTGGAAGAAAATATTTTGTCTGTACAACTGGCTAGGGTTGTTCGATTATTTTTTTTTTACCACTTTATTAATAATTTGTCGTTTTAATCGATCATTTCGATTAAAATAAAATTAATATTCAAACCTATTAATCGATTTTTTTAGTATGGATAAATCGATTCCTTAACTTCTACAAAATTCTACCATAGCCTAAAATAGTATAACTGTAATTGACTAAATATTCTAAATTACTCTTGATCGTGAAAATTAAATTTTTTGATTCTTTATCTACATAACAAAATGTTTCATTACGATGTGTAGTAACACTATTGATTTTTAATTGTTGGATGAGTTCGTTTATTGAAGTAGGTGCTGCAGGAATTATTTTCCGACATTCTCTATACATGCATTTTCCTATACTAGACATATCATCATGTGATAGTTTTGTATTTTCAACTGCCATCAGTTCACGACGAATAATTTTATTTGATCGCTCAGAAATACATTCAGTCGCCTTTCGTTTACAATTATTACGAACTATTTCTCGTTGAATATCCCGATTTTCTATAATATTATGATCATAAAATATATTTTCATTGTTCGTCAAAATGTTGGATATTTTGGAATAAGTTTGAATAGTTAAAGTACATTGTTTTACCGAACATCGCCAATATATATCTCCGTTTGCCATAACACGCTATTGTCTATACTTTAAATTATTATACACAATATACTGCACATCTTTATTTATATTGGTTCATGTAAATGACATTTCAGTAGTTAATTTTTTAATTATAATTCGCAAATTCCAACGCACACGATTGTAGCGCAGACACTAACTGATAAATACATAAGTGGATATCTGATAATATACAATTTAAAACATTTTGCTTGAATTTCAATTTTACATAAAAATAAATCGACAGTATATAACAATCTTTATAGTTATAATTAGTGATGGGAATAATCGAATGAAATATTTGAATCATTCGAATGAATTAATCGAATAAAAAATTCATATTATGATAAAAATTAGTAGGGAAACCATGACAAAATAAACATGTCATGGTAAAAATAATCAAATACTTTATTTATCTCACTTTTACTTTTCTTACGCGTATACTACTGACATAATATGTCATTATATGTCATAATATTATTATATCGCATATTATAAAAACCTAAAATAATCAATAAAACTAAATAATAATCGCCATAATCGATTAATAGAAATAATCGAACAACCCTATGACTCATGTTACTCTCCCCCCAGCCAATCCAATTAAAGATAAATATTATTTTTTATAGCCTTTTGAAAGCAAGAAAACATGTCCATTACTTTATAATGAACTTCAAAAAAAATATTCTATGTTAAAGTATCGTGAAAACGAGACCGAAATATCAGAGTTACTATCATATTTGTCGGAAAAATGTGGACAACCAATTAACACATGCAGTTTAGTATCACTATATGATCTATTTTTATGTCAGGTGGATTGAAAATGTTTTTAATATCATCGCATAGTTCATTTTTAAGTACGACATTGTTTTATTTTTAAAGATAGCCAACGGTTTAAAACTACCAGAATGGATCACACCTAATCATATTCAAAAAATCAAATCAATCGTCGAATCCAAAGAAATGTTAAGATTTATATTTTTAAACAAAAAAGTACAAACTTTATACATAGGTAATAAAAATATTTGATAGTAAAAACAAATCTTATAAATGAATAATTATTTAAATGAGCCAATCAAAAATACAAAATATTAAAATTGTATTATTAAATATATAATAAGTAATGATAAACTAATTTTTAAATCAAAGTTTTACATATCGTCAAATACTTTTTACACTAGGCTAATTTTATTTTATAACTTATAACCAGAAGTTAATACTTAGTTTAAGTAGATACAAATTCTGATCGAGAAGACATAGGTCACCTCTGTCAAATCAGTGGCGCAACTTGATAATAAGGGGCCCATGTGAAAATTTCTGGACCAGGGCCCTTACCTAATAGTAAAAATGAAAAATAGTCATACGTTTTTACCTTTTAATATATTTTTAGAAAATATCGTTTTCTTTTATGTCATGGTTAATATAATTTATTGTTATTAATGTATTTAATATTATAGGAATAATATAGTAGGAATATCGTATATGAGATTTTTAATCTGGGGCCCCTCAAGACCGGGGGCCCCTGTGAATTGCACACCCAACACTCCCGATAATTGCGCCACTGTGTCAAATATAGTATCTAAACATCACAGATTTTACTATTTACATTAATAATATTATGATAAGTATATTGTGAAATTGTTATTACTTCGAAAATACCTTAATCACTATTTCTTACTTTAAATATTGTATTATAAATATAAATAAAGAATAATGAATAAGTTATCGCTTGTATTTTAACCATAAATTGTATTTGTTTTAAATAAATAACTAAGAATATTTTAAATATTGTATTTAAGCACGTCTACTAAATGAAATAAGTTTGGACATGGAATTACGATCAAATGACTCCAATTTGAATTCGACAAGAAAAATGCATCTTTATTCAGGACATGATATCACCATAAATATGGCTTCGGGTTATCTTCGAGGTGATACTATCGAATGGCCTTATTTTGGTGCTTCACTACATTTTCATTTATACTATGATAATACGAATGGATATACTGTTAAGGTATGACAATTTTATTTTTATCAAATTAATTAAAAATAAATACGATAAATTACTGGTAAAGTTATATTCTAGTATCTTTTGAATAATCAAATTCTAAAATTATGAATGAATTTCTTTTTTCTCATCAAATCCAATGAGTTCAAAAACTCTTGTATAATTCATAGATTCGTTGGCATCGTAAACTGTATCGATTGATTCGTACAACACCAATTCGCCTGGTAACTGTATTTTGAAAATCAAACCGTAGATTTGTGCATTTTTCGCTGCCAAAATAACTCTTTCAGATAGCCAATCGTGATTTGTGTATTGTGTGTGTATGAATGGAAATATGCATTCGATGAGAGTATTTTGCGAATCAACAATTGTGCAGAAATCGGTTGGCAATGTTGTGCATCCAGTACTTTCATATACAACAAATTTTCCATTGCCAATATCTAACAATCGTTTTGTGAATGTATCAGCTGACAGATCGTGAAACGTTTGAACGCTCATGTTTACTTTTAGCTGTAGTTTTTGATTATTACGCCACAGTGGCGATAATTTCAAACAATTATGCCATAATTTGATTGTATTTTGCCGAGAATGAGCGAAATGAGAAATGTTTTGCCAGTTCTACCTGATTTATCTAAGAAAAAAACTCCGCCTTGCCCTGCCGAAACTGCCAGCATAACGCGATCTTAAATTATTCATTATTAATCAATCAACTGTGAGACAATGCGAGTAAAAATCGCTCCTGTTTTTATAGTATTGTACTGTATTTCACAATTCACAGGTTTCTTAACATTTACAAATTAAAACACATTTTAAGAGTATTCAATTGTTATCTATTAATTTACCTGGTCTCAATTTTTTTTTTTTTTTAATTTAAAAATATAAATTACCAATTGTAAAATTAGTGACACAGACATATTTTGATACATTTTTATTGCAGGTATTCTACTATGATCGATGGAATGATGAAAAAGAAGAAGACGTTCCAATTCTAAGTTGTGGAAATCCTTGCAAATTACAAGACTTCACAAAATTTATAAATGACATTTACAATCCTGATTGGGAACAAGAATGTCAGAATGTATAAATATAATAATATAAATTCTGCATAATTGTATACAAAATAAAATGTTAAAAAAAATCCTGTGTTGTATGAATATTGTTTGTTCTATGATAAAAAAAAAAAAAATATGAAGGACCAATCTTACTGATGCGACGATATATATATATATATATATATATATATATAAATGTATGTATAATAAAAACTATAAAATGCCGGGTCTGAACGACTATATATATTTTATCAAAATGTACCTGTGATATCCTGTAAAATAATAATAATATAGTGATGGAAACTTGCGCTACCAATAACAAATATAATTTAAGCCTCTTACAGGTAGTAAATATTATGTATTTTGTGCCACGTCGTATCTTCTCAAAATGCAATTTGTGCTATATGCCCATACACCTAATCACGCCTACTCCACTAAATTATACTATAAGAAATTGTTTTATGTATAATACTAGCTGATCCCGTGCACTTCGTTGCTCGTTAAATATACCAACTCTATATGACTCAAACTTTGTTCAATTCGTTATTTAATATTCGGTGGATGATGTTCTAGATTTATCTTAAGTTTTATGTTGCCCGGAATAAAAATTCTGATTCTCAGCAGTATATTATCAGGTAGGCAATCTACCCGCGGTAGATCGCGGACCTAGTGCTGTTTGTACGTAAGTGTATAATTTAACTCTAATAAAGTATCAAAGTTATACCAAGTTTGACGTAATACGGTGGATTAATATAATCACTTAATACATAATCTTAACCTAACCTTAACGTACTAAAATCTGATGAATAAAAAAAACTAAATTTAAACTCTTTTATATTAGCCTATCTTCTTTCCACAGATCTCCACACAAACATTCATTTATATATAATAAAGCTAATCCTGTGCACTTCGTGGCCCGAAAAAATCACAAAAAAATTATGTTTGTTCAACTCCTTTTTGGTGTAACTCACTGCAGTAAGTGCAACTCAGCCATGGGAGCCAAGATCATGGGAGTCAAGTAATCATAAGAGCCAATTAACAAATAACAAAACACCAAATTATTATTATATTAATTTTATATATTACCAATGGCAATCATTAATAAATTAATATTATTCTCAAATCTTATAACCCCCATAGCAACCATTTATAAACAAAAATTTCTATCGTAAATCTCAAAATTCCTTTTTTAGCATCTCCCAGGGGTGGTCAATCCCCTTTTTAAATTAGCCTTAAACGTATTCTCAGACCTACCAAATAAACACAGAAAATTTCATGAAAATCAGTCAAGTCGTTTCGGAGGAGTTCGATAACTAAAAAAGTTATTTTTTTAAGGTTATTTATTTTTTACTTTTTAAAAAGGCTGTTTTTAGGGTCTTCCCAGCAATTATTCAAATTTTTCTCGCTGTAAAACCCATCTCTGGACTTCAACGAACATTAAAAAAAAATAATTGGCCAAATTGGTCCAGGCGTTGTTGAATTATGAGCTTAGCATCACATTTTGCGATTCATTTTTATATATATATATGTATAGCGGGGGTGTAGGTGGGGAAGTAGCTATCAATTACTTTGATAAAAACATACCTATAACCTTCAGAGGCACGTGAGCAACCACTGTGCAAAATTTTAGGACAATCGGTGCAGTAGTTCTGGAGTTATTAACGCACAACTTACAAACGTTGACTTTTATATATATAAACATATATAATACATATATTATATATATATATATATATATATATATATATATATATATATATATATATATATATATATATATTATATATACATGTATATAAAGATATGTATATTGATTTTTTTTAATACGAAAACTATTTTTTGCTGCTAATATTTACAAGTATTTTTAATATTATATCACAAATTTACAATTTAACTTTATTTATGTTTTAAATTATTACACACTTCTCGGAACGCCATATAAAATGAAATATAAAATAAAATAAATATTTTGGTTATAATGACTAAATGATTAACCAATTTGAGTTTACACTACAAATCAAATGCTCACTTTCTTATACTATAAGTATATATTATATACTTACTTCAATTATAAGACCATTATTAACATACACATTATGAATCCGTTAGTTTACAATAACTTGTATTATCTTATTTGTAAGTAGTTAATACTAATACTATGTACAGCATTCTTTAAACATTGATAAATATATATTTTTTATAGTGTATTTATACATGTACCTATATGTATAAGTAAGTAGGTATAGAGGTGGAACTATGGATTTAAAAAGTAAATTTTTTTCAAGAAATACAAACATTTCTTAAAGTTCGCGCCGTTTATTTCTCCAGAGAGCTTCGGGAAAATAGCGACGTCCCCCTCCTATATGTCGCACTTACACTAACCGGTTCGACCGGGCACCAGCGTAATGATGGTAACCTGTTATCAATTTTGATAACTGTTATGAACTGTTACTGTTACTATCAAAATAACAGTTAAAATAATAGTTACTGTTATATAGTGTTATTTTTCGATATAACACAATATTACACATGTGATTTGTCAATAATTACCACATAGACTTATAACTTATACCAGTGACGGGCAATTGGCGGCCCGCGACCCTTTTTTATCTGGCCCGTCCAACATTTCTAAATCACATAATACAATTTTAAAGTTTATCGTCTATGCTATATATTCTATAATGTATACGTATAGCCAGAAAAAAAAAAAGGTCATTTAAAATTGAAATGTTCTGGCCCGCCGAATTTTAATTTTCTAAAAATTGGCCCTCTAGTAACTTAAAGTTGCCCATCCCTGACTTATACCATTGATTATAGAATAGATCTATAACATCTGTCACACTGTTAATAGTAACAGTTGTAGTTGACAATTAAAAATTAACAGTCCATCAGTCACAGTCAGTTCTGTTTGTTGTAACAAGTAATGAAGTTGTTACTAAAGTGTTATCGTGTTATCCTTTATGGCGTTTTAGGTGTCTATAACATAATATCAGGGAGATTATAGAAAAAAATATTAATAACTGTTATTTTTTCCATTGGGTAACAGCCTGTTACTGTTACTCGCTATATAACTGTTATAAATTACAGTTCCTGTTATTTGTAACCATCACTACACCAGCGGCGCCCGTTTGTCTACCTGAACCGACGGTTCTGTCTTTGGTCCGGTCCCGACTCGTGCGGTGCTCTTGTCTCTCTGGTGTCGGTGGCACGTTTGCTGTTGGGGACTGTGACCGCGTGATCAGGTGATCACTGAACGTTGATGCTGAAAGGGTGTTGGAGGGGGAGGCGGATGAAAATAAGCATATTAATCATATTATTGTTTTATCGTTTTGTATTGTACAAAATACAACTGCAGTGGTTAACAACAACTCTAAAATTCAGAATGCATTCAGGCTTCTGCGTATATGTTATATGTGTATACACAATATATTGTGTAATGTCAATATCTGTCAAACCAAGGAATCCTCCAGCGTTCGTTTGAAAATAGATTTTGGAGAATATCCTATAATAAACTTCAGCTAAATTTCCACCGATAAATCGACAATACAAAATACAATACATAGGAAAATACATTTAATATAATTATAATAATTCAAAATTAACTAAATACAAAAAAGAAATAAATAACAATTTAAGACCTCCAAAATTCCACAAGGGGGATGGCAATTGCCCACCATACCCCCTGAATATGGTCCTGCCCAGGATGGATGAAAATAATTGTCACCACAACTTAGAGAAGATGGGGAAGCAAAATTAAATAATATGTGTTATAGATCAATAGGAATGTGTGTAGCAGGGGATGTAAGAGGACCAAATCGAAAGGGAAGAATTGAATTTTAATAATTCGACACCATCAATGTTGATTTTTTTTCTATGAAGCGATTTTTAATAACGAGATCAAGATAAATCATTATATGAGTAGTTTCAAAGAAACAATGAACAGCAACAGCAAAGCCAACATAACCGTTGTTGGGATCACATCTAAAAATATAAAATTGTGAAATATTAAATATACGAGTAGGAAGTAGCTTTATTTCAGAGTGTATTGCAACAAAGCATTTGTTGTGAGCAAGAATACTCTGTAGAGAAGTACTCCTCGCAGAGTGACTTCTAACGTTCCATTGTAGGATATTTAGTGAGAAATAAGAGTTATTTCTAGAAAAAAGGTCATAATAATGAGAGTTAAGGTGGCTGGAGCAACCAGCTTATCGACAATAATCTATTACGACATTATCTTTATCTGTCAAATCAGTTTACAAATGTGTAGTGAGTTTCCAATCGGCTTTCAGTCTTTGAATCATCATTCAAATTTATTTATTTTAAATAAAATCATTATAATGTTTAAATTATTCACAAATAATCATGGAAATCATCAGTACTCGCTTTCATAAACAAACTAACTACAATAGAATATATAGATCAAACGATTTTCCTAATAAATAACCCCGGAAAAAATAACCCCGAATAAAAAAACCCCGAAAAAATAACCACGCGAAAAAATAACCACGGAAAAAATAACCCTCATTATAAATGTGAAATACAATACAATTTGTCAATTTCTATAATACAATAATTTGGTAATAAAGTATAAATTTGTAATACAATGTAAATTTTATAGTCGTTTTCTTAAATTAAAATAATTTTTTTTAAAAATGTATCCACTTCAATTTGGTTAGTGTTTAACCGTTCGCATAAGGTTTTTAATCGTTTTTGGGCGGTTTTCGATTTGGAGCATTTTGTTTTGGACTCTCCTATGTTTTGCAGAGCAAATTTTGTACGGTCTGCCGACAATTCATTTTTTATTTTGGTTATTAACGTCCAAATCGATGGGTGTTTTCCTCCAACTAAATGGCAAAATCGATTGTTCCAAGATTCACAAACATTGTTGGTTCGGTGGTTATTTTCGAGTGTTGTTCGGTGAACATTCCAAGTTTCTGGAGGAAACATCGCTGGAAAACGTCGAATGCTTAAACCTAGAGTGTTTTGTTTATTTATTCGACGTATTGTTCCACTCACGTAGGTTTCGTCAAAATATTGAAACAACTCCTCGGCACCAAGAGGAATAATTGATTTTAAATAGTCAACACCTTCTGGTAACCTATTTATTGGCAAAAAAGCCAAGCCATCTAACATACCACAGAATTCATTAAAATCATAATCTTCTTGGTATTTTTGTTTTAATCCTAATTCTGCCAATTTTCTGTGGGTACTCTGGCAGAGGTGATAGAAACATCCGTTTATTATTAAATGTTCACCTAATTCATTTTTTGCTGCATTTATTACTGCCTTTTCGAAGTATATTTTTATATTTTGCGGATCTGGAAAAAGATTGTTCTTTTCGCAGACTGATAAAATAGCTTTGAACATTATTTCGTAAATAGATTGATTTTTTTTTTCAAGTAAACAGTAAAGAACAGTAAAAAATTCACTATATTTTTCAATTCGTATGATGTAGAGTTGCGAGAAATGTTTCGGGGCTAAACCAAAATTTCCATCTGCATACCAGGTATTTGCATATGTTAATAACTTCAAATTGTTTAACGTTCTAAAAATTATTACCCTCTCATTATTTTCACTGTGGTTATCAAATAGTAAACATATTTCATTTTCGAAAACACTCCATTCACCTACAATAATATAATTATATTATAATATAATTATAATAATAATAATAATAATAATATAATAATAATAATATAATATTATAATTTATATTACACGTGTATTTAATCGTATATTTTTTAACGTATTGGATACTCTTATAATATGGATCACGTGTAAATATAATTACACCGCGGGTTTTTCTCAATTTAAATTTAATTATTTAAAATTTGGAAAAATATAAAATCTTTAACTTTAAACAATTTATGATAAAATTTATTTTGTCAGAAATTGGTTTTGCGTAAAATATCCTGTTTTTTCTTAATCTTTAAAAGTGAATACATACCTTCTATTTTTAAATCTTTAAGATTATCAGGTACTTTTGGAAAGTTCTGAGTTCTTTGATTTTGGATGGTTTTTTTTATTGATTTTTCCTTAGGAAGTTCTTCAAGAATACTTTCTGAAAGACCCGTTACAGCTTCGGAAAATAACTGCGCAGGCGTAGATTTTGATATTTTTACTTGTGTTTTAATTTGCATTTTAATTTTTGCGGCATCAATTTCATTTTGACACGAAAGATGATTATGTTCATGATCAATTTTAATTAAATGTTTTTTATCCGGGGAAGTTTTTAAAATGCATGGACATTTGTGACTATTTTTTTTGCAACATTTCCACCTTATAAAATGTAAACACTCTGTGTACAACATACATAAAATTTTTAAATGCCAACTTTTCTTTGCCCTTCTGGCTCTCGAAAATATCTAGACTATCCATAACTATTCAAAAAGAAATAAAACAAATGTTTAGCAAATTATATAATATACAAAAGAACACTATAGTACACCACTGTAGTACCGAATACAGAGAAATGAACACACACAAAATTGACGAACTTTATAAATTACCACATTACATTACATTTAAGATAAAGTTAGGAGTACCTTTTTATCCGTCACTGTAACTAGTATTGTATATCTAATCGATATGACAGATAGACCGTGCTCTTAATCGTTTTTATCGTAGGTATACAATAATTTATCATTGAATCCAAAATTTATATTATTTGTGGGAACATAACAATTGTACGTAGGTAATAGGTATGTTATATATTTAGTATTGATTTGAGATTAATTTGCAAAAACTCATATTATGGGTTTATTTTTTCCTTGGTTATTTTTTCGCGGGGTTATTTTTTCGGGGTTTTTTTTTTTCAGGGTCTAAATTTCCGGGGTTATTTTTTCGCGGTACCAGATCAAACAAGTATATATTTTAAATCAATATAGGTGCCTAAAATATTTTATGTATAAGTTTACATTTGAATTTTTAATTATTTTATATTTATATTCATATTTAAATTTTTATATCGTACTATTTTTGTGTGCGGTATTGTGTTATGCATTTTATGCAATAGAAAGCGCCGACCCAGTTATTCACTAGGATTGCTAGGCGTTATTAATATTTACTGAGAAACTCCAACGCCTCTTGTTTTGAAACTTTACATAAGCCGATTATATTATCCATAAATGACTCACTTAACAAATAATATAATTCTCTAAAATTTTGTAAAAATATCTGTGCTGGCACAACAGGCCAAAAACATTTTAAGATGGACTCTGATTCACCTCTGATTTTTATTATTTAAAATTTTAAAATTTATAATTAAGTTTTAGTCGCACAGAATTTATTAAAGATGCCCTAAGTGGATACCATTGCTATAGAAGAACTTGCAATCGGACTTAATTTTGCCGTTAATCTTTTTTTGGATCAATTTTTTCATTCCGATATAAATCAATTCAAAATATCGATTCACTTCGTTAATACCATAGATAATAGAAGGTTAGAGCTCCATTTCCCTGGCACTTTGGAATTTCAAAAATCAAATTTCATAATTCGTTTGTGCTTCGTTTGTGCTGGTTTGTGCACTTATTCCCGACGTTTGTGCTTTCAACGTTCCCGAGATATTCAAATTTTGTTGTAAGGGTGCCGAGGAAATGCTCAGCACCCCCACTTTGGAATTTCGAAAATTAAATTTCATAATTCGTTTGTGCTAGTTTGTGCACCTATCCCCAAAGTTTATACAAAATGTTCTGGAAGTTGCCGTCAAATAAAATCTAACATTTTTATGCCCACCACCAGAGCCGTACCGAGCCTTTTTTTATCCTGAGGCAGAATTGAAGTAATGTGTCCCCTAGGTTTTAGGGTTGCCACACTCATAGCTTTTAGTATGCATAATACGATTCGGAAAAATCTGAAGAATTATAATTTAGTTTATAGCAAAACAAGGAATAACATTTCTTAAAATAAGTTAATTATTTAATATTTTGCGCCTCCCAGATTCAGGCGACCTAGGCTTTGGGTATTAGGGGTGATAAATTAATGATAATTTTTTTTTTCATTAGTTATTTGTAACTCTTTGTTATAGGCCATAAGTAGATTATCAAGTAATACTTTTTCACCATACCAATCTAATTTTAAAAATTCGTTATTTCTATAGTTATTGTTTTAAAAAATCAATATTATTTATAAATAATTTATATATTATATATTTATAGATATATCTCTAAGCCATTTTACCTTACTAAGCACATTTTTTTCTTCAATCGTATTGTTATTTGCCATTTTATATAAATTATTTAAATCGTTGAAATAATTTTAATTGATGTCTTTCACATTAAATTAATTTTTCTTCGCCAACGAATAATTTCTGTCTAATTATAATGATAATTTATAAGAACTGAGTACATTTTATGTGCTTTTTCTATCTTTACACGGTCTGAATTACATTCCATAAGTGTATGGCCAGGTATGGCCTAGAGATAAAGGCATGACTAATCAGTCGAAACGCAAATTTAGTATTTTAGTTAGTGATGGGCATAATCGAGATATATAATCGAGATATCTCGATTATGAAAATAAACGAGATATCTCGATTATGAAAATTATATTGATTATATAATCGAGATATTTCGATTACGAAAATAATATCTCGATTATATTATAATCGAATGATTATATTATATTCGAATGATTTATTATAATCGAATCATACTTTCTAATGATATCTCGTTTATTAAGTTTATTTTTAAAACAATGAATTCTTAGCCTCAAAATAGTCAAAATGTTAATAATCGGATATAAATTATTTGGAATGAATGAATGACGTCCATGAAACGAGGGAATTTAACCAATAAACTATAATAAAACTATTATTAAATTGTTGTTGACTTAATGGGTAATATATTTTTCTAACCATAGGATTATTTGGTAGGACATAGCTATAGTAAAGTTGTTGATATTTACCAAGTATAAATAATGTAAAGATAACATAAGAAAAAGAAACCCGTCTATTGTTATTATTCGATATTTCATTCAAAACAATTCGATTATTTTGAACGAGTGATATCTCGATTATTAATATTTCATTTGGACATTTCGAATGATTATTTCGAGTGATATCTCGATTATTAATATTTCATTTGGACATTTCGAATGATTATTTCGAGTGATATCTCGATTATGAAAATGTTTCGATTACTAATCATTCGATTATGCCCATCACTAATTTTAGTTATATGGACACTTATAGGTAAACAATCACATTCCGTGAATCTATCAAATGAAAACAGCCGCCATGTGGTCCGCGTTAACAATATAAATTATAACACTACTTTTATATGTTTACCTGTGAGATTATAAATTCAATTAGTTTTTAATGATACGGGTCATCTTTCCGATCCGAAATTCTATTGCCTTAGAAAAATGTGATCTGGCCAAAGACTTAACCGACACCGTTCTATTGTTATTCACAGAAACGATAATCGTTATCACATCAATGAAGACAACATTATTAGCAGAGAATCATAATCTTGTTTTAGTTTTAGATATAATAATATACAATTTAATGTAAAGTAGGAATAATACAGAATGGTGATATGATTTTAAAGTTTTCTAGACAACATTTTTAATATTATTATTAAATTATTTTCTCATTCTTACTTGGAATTTTGAGAATGAAACTTGTGTTCAATTACGTATTAATTTATTCTCCAATACACTGGACAGATGCTGTATTGGGTAAGTTATTAAAATATTTCTCATTTAAATTTTATAAAAGTATTAAGTAGTTTGTAAAATTATATTTTAAATTTCTGGTTCAATGCAAACATCTTATAAAAATGTAATTAGTACTAGAAAAATGAACACACACAGTATTTGCCAATCATAATTATTGAATACAAGTTAGACTTTAAAGTTTTATTTTATTCTCTTAGTGTACATGATTACTCCTATTTTTCTATTTTGTGTTGGCCAACATTATATCTTTAATTATCGATATCGTTCTTCTGTTTCGGAAAGTTTGTTTTAAGATTTAAAATCAGTTGTGTTTAAACATCCGATAAGACTCGACGAATTTTTGAAGATTCATATTAACTCTATTATAGAATCAACAAATTTGTTAGCAAGTAAAACAGCGCATATGCACCAATCATCTAATGGAAGTTTAAATTCAAATAATGAGCCACCAAAAGAAAGTCCGTCCATAGAATTTAATGAAAACAGATCGATTTGTAATAAGGGAATTCCAACATTAAATATACATAAACAGCGGTCCTATTCTAATACTAGTACATCAAGTAATAATAATGATACATCTGAAATATTAATAAATGACGATCAAGAAATTTTGGAAAACTGGAAAGGTTTAGGTTATGATATAGGAAAAGAAAAAAAGAAAACATAATTAGATAAAGACCCAACTATATTATTCTACAATGACTCCAGCCAATCGAAAAGTAGAGTTATAGGAGTTCTACAAAATGAGAATTTTGCTAACCTGAAAAATATTACAATCAACGGACAGCAATTTAGCATTGTTTATATTATTTGTACATCATATGTCGATAGCTATTCGTATTCTAAGTGGATAAATTTAAATAATAAAAATATGTTTTTCGAATTAATAGAAAAATGTATTAAAGGTGGTGTTAAAAATTTATGAAAAAATAGCTTATATTTTGAAAAACATTATGGCAGATTATAAAAAGTCTAGAAATAATTTTGGAGGTATTACAATTTTAGATGCATCATTTACTGCACATTATTTACTGGGCAAATTATTTCAATTTTTTCCATCATTACAAGAGAAAATACACTGTGAAGAATGTAATTACGATGAAACAAAGATCCATACTACAATAAATGCTCATTTGCCGACTAGCAATTTAAATTTTATGTTGGACATTATAAAAAGTACGTATGAAGATAATACTACCGTTCAATGTCTTAACTACGGCTCAATGATAACCAAATCAATAATTTCTGGGTATCATTTAATAATTGAACCAATTTTACCAATGACCGATTTGAAAAATCAAAAGGAAAATTTTGATGTTCGAGTGACACTAAATGAAATTCCTAAATCATTAAATATATTTAAAAAAATATACTATCTGAGAGGAATCATGAATTTTATATCCCCTTCAAATAAAACCAACATGGAAGCTATAGGACATTATGTTTCATTCAATTGGAGGGAAACAGAAAATATATGGGAAAGATATGATGACTTAATAACAACAGTACGTAATGCCAGGCATACATCAATTGTTAATAATTGTCAATTCATAGTTTATACTGTATAATAATGTATAATAATAATATCTAATTTTTATTTAATATTTTCATAAATTGTAATTTTATTAATTTATAAGTTACCATTTGTATTATTTTGCTTATGTATATTTAAAGTTTCCATAACATACTACACAAATTTATTAATATATTATGTTCATTATTCAGTTTTTATATTCTTAAATTTTACCTTATACTTGTTTTTTTAAAGTACCTGAAGTATGCAAAAGTATTTTTATTTTAACTAATTGTATTAATTCCTAAGTCAATTGTCTATATATGTAGTTATTTTTCAGTAAATTTTATATTTTTCAAATATACTTCATAACATGGTTAATTTCATATTAAATTCATTATTGAGTATTTTTACAGTCTTATATATTATCCTATATTAGTTTAAAATATATTATAACAGGATAATAAAGAAATAATGTAATCTATAGTGTATGAAAGGGTATTTTTTAAAAAATGTAATTTTTAGTTGTTGATATTCGCAACATTTTAGTTTTTCCTATGAATATGTCTACACAATTATTATCAATTCTCATAGTTGATTTAGTCATAATTGGAATTCATAAGAATTCAATCAATAATAATTTGATTATCCAACAAAACAAAAATTTAATTTAAAATGAAAGGTCTAGAATGATTAATATTATTAGATTTATAAATTTTAAATCGAGAATACCATTGAATATGAGAAAATAAGTAATACATAGTTGTGACTTTATGGAGATGTATACATTTACCTTATAATAATTTAAAACATAATTTAATAAATTAATAAGAATCCTGGGTGGATATATCCATTATCCTAACACCACTAAATTTAATTTTCTGGATATTTAAAAAAATGTAAGTTGTATCAATTTACCGAAAACATTTTTTCTTTTACAAATTATACAAAAACAATAACAATAGTAGGTTACATCAATAACCATAAAAATAGTTATAACAATAAATGTTAGTAACATTTAAGTTGTACCAATTTATCAACGACATATCGTTTTGCACAAAGTTTACGAACAAACCAGCACAAATGCATAATACAATTTGATTTTCAAAACTCTGAGGTGAAGGTGCTGAGCATGTCTTTGGCACCCACATAACAAAATTTGAATATATCGGGAACGATGAAAGCACAAATGTCGGGAATAAGTGCACACACCTGCACAAACGAATTATGGAATTTGATTTTCGAAATTCCAAAGTGGGGGTGCTGAGCATTTCCTCGGCACCCCCACAACAAAATTTGAATATATCGGGAACGATGAAAGCACAAACGTCGGGAATAAGTGCACAAACGAAGCACAAACGAATTATGAAATTTAATTTTCAAAATTCAAAAGTGGGGGTGCCAGGGAAATGGAGCTGAAGGTTAGGTTAGACCTAACATTAAGGGTGAGTATACGCTCAACACGTCTATCTATGTCTTCCATTGTACAAGAAAAAGTCAAAGAAATATTGTCATATTTGAACAAACTTCAAGTGTACTATTTTAATGGTCCAACTTATTTAATTAATTTTTTTGTTAAAAAATCTGAAAACTTCATAACTCTCTTGGCAAATAATGAACATTGCTCTTTAAAAGTTCCTGTAAACAAATAATTTATGATTTATAAACAGTAAATAGTATTAAAATTAAAAATTAATAAATTATATCATAGACAATAGTATAGATACTTATTTATTTATTTATAAACGGACGCAAGTCCTATAACATTATTTCTATTATATATAAATAGAAACTTTTGATAACTTTCCATCATGACCTTGTAGAGCAAGTCTCTAACACAAAAGATAGTTTATTTATTACCTAAGTACTTTCACATATTGTCTTTTTTTTAAAACTTCATTTTTTTTGGCAGTTGATAATAATTATGTTTTCATGGTTGTCTTACAGCTGTGAACATTTTAAATCTGTCTATAAATAAAATAAGAAGTACTGACTGATTCATAATCAATGCACAGCCTAAGCTATGATGGCTAGTGACAAAATAATTTCAAGAGAAACGGGACGTTTTGCTCACGTGAAAAAAACCAGTCCATGGATGTTTCGCCCTGTCAATTATTAAGATTGGAAAAAAAAAATAATATTACTTGTTATAATTTTACCGCTAGATCGTGCCCTATGAGTAATTTTTATTTTACTGTATTAATCATATGTTGTTATCGCCATAGAAAATAGATAATGGTTATCGCCAAGCAAGTGATTCAATTCCAACTCCGTTGATAAGTGATTGAACATTGGTACATTGTAATGACCGCTATATATAGGCCAATTATATTATATGTGAGAGAATGTTTGTTGTATCTTATGGGGGGTAATATTAATATCACATGTTTGTGCAATCACACTTGTGTGTATAATAAATAATAGTTATTATCACAACTATTGAAAAACAATTATAACCTATTGTATTGTAACAATTGTTTTATATAATATATATATTATATATTGTGCTCTTTCACTAGTTTGTAATTTATTTTAATACTGTTCCCCTTATTGCTCCTCCTAGCAATGAGTTTCCGATCAACTCCAATATAAATATAAAATGGGTACAACAACCTTTCAATGTCCAACTATAGTATTAGAAGATATTGAAACACGACAGTTTGATTTTTTACGTAACTATTGAATTTTTTTTTGCAATATTTCGAGTACAATTATTTTTTAAATCATACCGTTTAAATGAATTTGTATGCTGTACAAAAATGTTTAACAGATTTTAAACCTATAAATAAACAGGAAATCTAAACATTAATCGTAATTCATTTAATTAAATAAAACAAGTTGTTTTCATAATATCTATGTGTATTTTCCATTGACAATTTAAGCTCCATAAAAATCTATGGGTCATTTTGATGGCTCATTCCATACCTTTTAAAATAATAATGGAAAACGATGAAAAGTTGCAAATATGCTAATTATTGTACTGTTAGTGTAAATATGTAAAAAAAATTAATTTTACTTTAAATAACTATGGAATTTGAAAGGGATGAAAAGGCAAAAATAACTAAAAATGATTTTTATAATTTCCATAATTCCATTGGACATAAAACCAGCTTTTAATCCAAAAAAAATTGTTGAAAATTGTTTATGAAAACATCGTTAAGCATCGATGTGTTTCCTATGTAAATTGATTTTTCAAATTAAGATATATCAATACATCGAAGATTGATAATCAAAATTGATTGCCCATCTTTACAGTAACAGTTACTGTATGCCACTGTTTGGCTCTCATGTATATTGTTAATCTGAACATCTACAAAATCTTTGGCAAACCAACAAAATACGAGTCGTTTGACAAATGATAAAAAAATGATAACTTAATGCGGAGTATTAACAATTAGCGAAATACAATTATTATTTTTTTAATAGACTTGTTTGAAAAAAAAAATAAAAACGAAAAAAATAACAATGTTCAAGAAACAGTGTGACCAATGAGTTTCAATTATTTTATCTCTACTTTGCAATCCAAAAACGATAATAACGATTTTTATCAAATCTAACTAAAAATGATAATGATCGACCAATGGAAATCTCCGAACAGGGAAGTCGATAATTGTTATTGAGTGGAGATACTTGAGTATTTTCGACAATCGGTGTTGTTTACGTTATTAATATTGAAAAATCTGTTGATCGACAAATGATCTCAGTCGCCCGTGAATTTTATCAATTAATTATTTGTTGTCCGTTACTTTAGCACTACTGTAATATTGTTTTTTGTGTACGTGTTACTCGACTTCGAAAAATCATTGCAAACTTTGAAAGTTTATATAGATTTACTCATTTGTGGTGAAATATGGTAAGTTTAACGAATAAAATATATTATCTTATTTGTTATATACGCGTATAATATTATTATTTTTTTCAATTTTCGTTCATCAAATAGTTTAAAGGTATTTGTTAAGTAGGATATTTATTTTAATTTTATTTAACTTATAGTCTCGGATAAGATTTTTGGTTTTCAATAATATATTATAAACCATGGTAGAACTCAATAAATGGGTACAATATAGCAAAATAATATATTATTGTTGATAATTTGGAATTTTAGTCCATTGTCGAGTTTAATAGCTAATTTCAGGATGTAATGCTAAAAAAATATTATTGGCTTACATTTAAATTGAGTAAAATTATATAAAAGATTTTTTAAAAATTTCCAGTAAAAGATTGTCTATTTTAAGTTTTGTAAAATGTATTTAAATTTTATGTTTATTGGCATCTGTCTGATAAAAGTACATATTTTGTTGGTATTCTATTTGTAATTATTTGTTACAATTATTTATAACTAGAAAATACACAATAGAAAAAGATTTAATTCAAATACAATATAATATATAATTTATTTTTAAAGGGTACCAAGGTATGTGATATTGGTGATGATGTGAAGGAAACATTGAGAAAATTTCGGTTCCGTAAAGCAACAACAAATGCTGCTCTTATAAGTGCGGCGTTAAAATTATTTTATATATCTAAATTGAATTATATTAATGTTTTTATTTTTTATGCAAATAGTGAAAGTAGACAGAGAAAAACAGCAAGTTTGTGTGGATGAAATATTAGATGATGTTACCCTTGAAGAACTGAGAGAAATCTTACCTGGTCATCAGCCACGTTATGTGATATATTGCTGCAAGATGGAACATGGAGATGGTCGTGTTTCATTTCCAATGTGTTTTATATACTTTACCCCAAGAGGTTTGTATTAAAATGTGTTTTGAAACTCTGAATTTGAGTTTAAAGATTGTAATTTTTTAGATAGCCATATGGAATTGCAAATAATGTATGCTGGTACAAAAATGGCCTTACAACGAGAGGCCAATTTGACTAGAGTGTATGAAGTGAGGGAGTTGGATGAAATGACAGATGAATGGCTGCAAGACTGTGTTATGGGAAAATAATATGTGTTGTTAATTGTTACCAAAAGTACTATTGATACATATAACAGTATAAAACACTAATCATGGCATTGTGATGACATGAAGTAGTACAACAATTAAAATAAGACTTACTTTAAACCCATTGCATAATTCATTTAGACCTAAATTAAAACTATTAGTACACACTATTCCAAGTTATAATAAATAATATTTAACACTTTTTTTATAAATATTACTAAGAATTTATTTTTGACACATTTATATATAATTATAAATTTTATACTTAAATTATTTGAATTATAATTAGATTTATTTTAATTTTGTATACATTTGACATACCCACTGAAATTAATTATATTAGAATCCCCTTAAACATTCCTTTTAACTTTTCAAATATGTGTGTGCCATGGTAAACCAATATAACCATCAATATACTAATAAAATCCTGTTTTTATACAAATACTATATTTTAAATAACTTAAATTGTATACATGTGAATTTTATACAAAAATATTACTACAATAATCTATATATCTGTTTACATATATTTATAATTTATGGATTTAAAGAGAATTTATATTTTAGAAGACAAAAATAATTTGTTGAATACATTTTTGTTTAAATATTTATAATGACAATTATAATTTGTTATTAATTACATTTTTAAGTTTTTTACAATTTTAAAGTAATAATATTGTAAACTTTAATAAAATACCTTTATTGGTTTTAAATTATATTATATACCTTAAATTGCTTTTTTTCATTATTATTATTATAATTATGTTTAAGTGATAATTTAAACATTAAGCATGTTTTTATATTACTGGTTAGTTAACTGTTTACTAGAAATATTTTTATGATTATAAGTCAACACTTCAAGAAAACCTTATTTAATAAATTGATTCCTGGATAGCAACATTTTAATGACTGAAATAATAACTAGTATCATTTAGCTTTTTGGAAAAAATCAATAGGATAAAAGTATATTTTTGTTTATAAATTAATTATAAGAATTTAGAATGGAAACTTTAAGTACAAATATTAATATTGTAAAAAACAACAGAATTTGACCAATAATTATTATTATAGCGTATTTCTCAATTGTTAACTTACTGTAAAACGTGAGTTAAATGTATTTTCTGTTGATAAGTATTTTTTATAAGTTATAACCAAGTTCATATTTACAAACTTTTTAATTTTGTATAATCCCTTACGACAAAATTGCTTGAAAATATGTATAAATTAAATATTACTATGTATGAATATAAAAATATTAAAAATTTTAAAGTCATATTTATCAAATCAGTTGTATACTAATATTTCTATTTTGTATGTACAATTTTTGAGTTATTTGATAAAATTGTACATGTCTAAATGTATAGTGAAACATTTTACACTTGTTGATCTGTAAAACATATTAAATTATCAAATATGTAAATTTTATTTGTGTAATTAAAGTATGTTTTATAACTTATGATACAAAATATAATAATTAAAATAATTAAATAAATATAACTAAAATAATAAAGCATATACAAAGCATATAAATACATGTCACCATCAAGTGTAACTTTAACGTTCGTAATGTATAATTTTACATAAAAAATAATAATTGTAATACATTAAATGCTAAACAAAAATGTGGGAACAACACTGAACACATTATTAGGTAGATATTACTTAGGTGTGTACATAAACATACAGACCTCAATAGTGGTATACATATGTGAGAAATACACTTTTATACATATGATTGTGTATGTATATGTATATGTATGTTTATGTGTGTATGTGTGTGTGTGCGAGGACAAAAATAAATTACTAAATATTATGCCTAGAAGTAGTGTTTCTTTTTGTACGTGTGGAAGTTATCAAACTTTTTTGGGCATCGTCCTTTTCGATGAGAGTAAACGCCATACTCGCACATTGGCAATAAACACTGACCCGATGTAATGCAACTGTTAAACAAACAATTTTCATTTTATGATTTTTGTTAACAATATCTATAATTCTACGAATAAAAAAAAAAGTTATGAACATCCAAGTTCTCATTAACATCTGTTGACTGTTAGATGTGTGCATAAATTCTTTTAAATAACTAGAGTAATTATTTGATCTTATTAGTTATTTTACAGGGGGGAGCAGGGGCGGATTTGAGGCACTGCGAACTATGCGGCCGCAAAGGGCGGCAAAATTATGTTGAAAATTTATTTTGATTTTGTAAAATTAGGTACATAATTTTTAAAATTGTATTTATCACTTCAAAATCTTGAAATTGTGGATTTTGTATTTGTTTATTTTTAGCAAAATAATATTTATATTTTCCCAGGAACTCGTCTACGACAACGACGATAGTATTGTATTATAGCTTATCTTATCGTTTAAGAAATGTCTCGTAATACTATGATAAGCAAAAATTGCATATTAGGTAGGTATTGAAAAAATTTATTTATTTGAGGATATTTTATTAAAGAGGTAGTACATTTTTTTAGATAGAGGCGGCAAATTTAATTTGGCATAGGGGCGGAAAATTGTTAAATCCGCCCCTGTGGGGGAGGGGTCATTGAAACTTGAATAATTCTTAAACATTAAAAATGAGTTTTATTTTTTACATCTACTTACTTACCGGTAAACATTTTGATCAAAATTAATAAGATTTTAAAAGATAAGTTTATTTTAGACCAATTATAATTGGTATAATCTTTGAATATAAAACTGTATCTACATTAAACAAAATTTTCAACTATAAAAGATTATAATCTTTCAAAATTGAAAATTTTGTTTAATGTAGATACAGTTTTATATTCAAAGAAAGGAATAAATCAAATCTGTCACACAAATCTACTTTTTCTGTACGATATTGTGGATGGCTAAATTAAGAGCCATCGAATCTAATAATTAATTCCTAGTTCGTTTTAATTTTATGCGTAAGTAAACGGTACGATTGACGTGCTGCTCGATAGAAAAATACACAAAACCATAGTTATCTGAGACCAATTATCTAAGTTATTCCAAAAATATGTTGACATACGTATTTTTCGACTAAATATTAATGCAGACTTACAGGTTTTGGATACCTACATCACTTTGATAATGATACCAAGTACATGGTTAAAGCCAGACAAGTATTAGATCTAATTTTAAGAGGTAAAATAACATTTCGATCCACGGATCGAAATTTTACTAAAAGGATCAAAATATATTGAGTAGATTACATTGTATGAGGACATTTTGATCCTTTTTGTAAAAAAATTAGATTTTCTGAGTGGATCAAAATGTTCTGTTACTCAATTTTTGGTGTGTTATGATGTAGCAAGTATTTACATCAGTCTCTAAAGGTTCCATGTAGCGGAATCTCATGATTAATTATACGCCGATAAAAGTTGGTGAATGAGAGCATTTGCATTGATATAATGTGCAAAATTTGTTCTATCGAATTACTATTATGTAAACTATTTTGCTATGAGTAGGTGCACTGTATTTAATTAAATCAAGTTTGATCATAGTATAATAGAAAAAAAAAATTAGATCGGCGCCACAGTCCTTCAGCACAGACTTGATTACTAGAATTTTAGAAACAGTTGAAAAAAAAACAACGAAATGTAAATTTTTAGAACAACAAAAAACTTAATTTTTAACAAGTTGTAAATTCATTTTGTATTTAAAAGCACTCATAGGATTTGTCCCAGCGAAATAATGACAGTCATCGATCCTATCGCGGTGTAGGTGAGAACTCGAACGGTTCAAATGTTACCGTTAAAACCGTTTGCGTGATACAAATAACGACACCACATTTTGGTAAGTACCACGTAATAAAAATGTAATAAAAAACAATGCTTACTATCTGTCCATATGGTTGAAGTACATGTTGCCTTTCTTGTATCGGATGCACTCCCGTTGTTTGTCGAAACAGTCGCACGAACACGAACCATTGGCTAAATATCGTATGGTGTACTCCGTGGGACACTTGCAGCTGTCAAACAACGAAATTTAATCTCATTATAAATATAAAAGAGATAGTTAGAGTAAGTGTGTGTTTGTTTTTGTTTGTGTATTGAAGCATACGTTGCGTCTGGTCTTTTGTTTAAACGTAAATGATTTTATTTTTATTATTACATATATGATTATGATAGGACGTATACATAAGTATTCGGGAAAACACTTGGTAAGGAAAACATTAACAACATCTTATAGTCAACTGCTAAAACATTGAAAACCTGTAGAATCTATGGGAGGACGAAGAGGTTTGTTAGATGATGCATGTACATTTGAGACGAATGTATGCTAGACAACGTGATAAGGAAGACTATTGGGAGAAACCAAAGGATTGTAACTCAAAAATAATAGTAACCAAGAGGAAACCGCGTTATTACAGTATTTCGCGGGATCGGGAATTATTTTTAAAACGAAAAAAGGAGACAGAGAAATAAACTCGAAACGATCGTTTAATTAATAAATAGATTTGTAAAACAGATATTGATTTTTATTAGAATTTATCTATGTGAAGTATTATGAATTCATGACGTATGATTAATATAAGCACAACTAGGATTAACATTCCGGAAAACTTAAGAGTATCAAGACCAAACTTAGCGACAATATTCCCCTGTACTCCCATCTGATGAATTTTCTTACGTATAGAGTCTTTCACTATTCACTACTATAGGAAAAAATTTTACAGCACTAATCCTCATAATTTAACATCATATATGATTAAAAACATAGATATTGAAAAATTATCGAAAATACAAAATCTAGTAGAAAACCGACTATAACACACTTTTAAACTCTAAGACATGTTTAATAATAAGTCTACGATTAAACTGAAACACCGACATTTTTAAAATAAATTTATAATAAATACTTTTATAATTTATAATAAGAACAATAATTTATTTCACATTCGGAGTGCAATTATCTTAAACATTAACGATGTTTATTATTTTTAATTTTAGAATGGTATGGACATATTTAAAGGACTAAACCCCCTCCTTCATAGTTACATCTATGATGATTTTTATCCGTATATTAAAGTAAGATAATCGTTTTTACCCTCCTTCTCTCAGTAATTTTATATTGTAAGTGATTCTTAAAATGTATAGCAGAAACGGTTTATAACGACATCAGATGTTCTATGTATACCTATATCTATTTAGGTGGTGAATTGTTATTGATACATTTTGCGCATATATAGCAGAAACATCTTTAGTTAATGTTTAAAAAAAACATATGAAATTGAACATATCTTATTAAATTAAATAAGAAATCACGTAGATATAGTTTACAGTTTTATAGATAAAGGCTTTCTGGGAAATGAAAAAATAAGCAACCAACGTTTTTTTTTTCCACTTTAGTAAAAATTGAACGAAATTATGCCCATGAGTCCGTTAGTGTCCTTATACAAACATTTTATGTAATATGAAAAATGTGTGCACATACTTGTCTGTCCGGTGCACGACCGATGGCCGTTCGGCGAACACCACAGCCGCAGTGGGCAACGAGTCTCTGGGCATTTCATCGTCCATCTTCGACTGACACTCGCACTCAGTGTGGTTGTAAAACAACAACGATTTCTGGTTCGACATTTGTTCGGGTGACTGGTTATCGCCTAACACAGGTATGGTCTGTAAACATAAAAAAAAATGAAATTAGTCAAATTGCTACTTCTTATGCGTATGTAAGTAAATAAGCATCAGTGGATGAAAAAGAACGTCGGGTATACATTTAGGAGGTTCAGAGAAGGTTAGGTTATGATTTAGAGTATTAGATGTCAGTATCGCGGTTTCGTTTCCACCGTATACATGTTTTTAAATAAAAGTACTTATAAATTACCTAATCATGGGAATTGAAAGAATTGAAAAATACAACAAGATAATTTAGATACTACGCAACATATTTATATGTACACATAGATAACATAATATAGGTTACGGTATAGGCGCGTTTTAAATATGCATGTATTACGTATTATCATTTAGTGACGTCGTGCCGCTTATTTTAATTTATGTGCGTCCGTCAAAGTCGAGGCAGGCCGATTTTTATTCTTCATGGAACCACTCGTGAATAGTTTCTTCGTTTAGCCGCGCGAAAGTCTGACACACGAAATTAAGCAATTGATTGTTTATACATTTTCTACAAATTATAGGCCTTGTGTGATTTTTAACACGAATACTATATAAAGAGAAAGAAAAAAAAACATAACGTGAGGTAACGATCTGTATTCTCCACATATTACGCACAACGATCTGTGACTCCCATACAACGGTGATACATGTATAATATGGGCTTAATAGGCACATGTCAAAATCAACTGAGAAAAAAACGGCCAACTACATTATGTGGTCGGACATAATTTTAATTTGATAGATAAATCCACAGGCTTAACCTTAACCATTTTGATAATAAGATGTGTGTGATGCTATTAAAGCTTTTATGGTAGGTATACACTTGTCGGTTGTATATACCCATATGATCATATTTATATTGTATTTCAAAAATGGCATTTATATTTATGATATCTTGTATTTTAAGCGTATACACAGCAGATAAGAAAAAGGACCGGCTTAGTATTGATACATCAAACAGTGATTCAAAAAAATGTATTACAACTATTATTATTATTATTATAATTATCGTGTACTCTTAATTCAATCGTTCACACACGAATCGTTGAATGGACGTGGAGACAGCTGAACGAATCTTATAAAATTTGTTGTGAGACAAAACGCAATTTTTTCTGGTTAATGCCCGGTTTATTTTCTAACTTATCAAGTCCTATTGTTTTTATTTTTATTTTTTCAAGGCGTATCCTATATGGTATGTGTATGTGAGTGTTAACCTATTCAAATAATTTTATCCTTTTTAAAGACGGAAATAATCATATTTGAGACACTTTCAGAGCTGAAATCCTGACAAAATATACATGATAATCGCAGAAGAGCGTGGAATATTCTACGTAAAAAATCGGACGCTAACTCAGATCGATCACAAAGTGGATATGAGAACCAAAATTGTGGGCGTGTAAACGTCACACCCTGCAGTCTTTTCTCGGATTACGCCCCCTGAATAATAAACAAAACGACCCGACCTTATTTGTAAGAGCAGGTAACACGAGACATATATGCACACGCTGGCACGCTGCATCTGTATAATAATATCATTTATCGGGGGTTCACCCGGTGGTGTTCTAGAGGGAGGGCACTTTGCAGAAAGTCTGTCACATAAATAGATGGTGACATGCCTATATAAATCACGAGGAGACCGTTGCAGCGTTTACCGATTATTTTGTTTTCGCACCGGTACAATGGACTCAGAGGCGTTTTTACGATCTTGGCGCCTTAGGTATACAAATTATTTATGATGTATTTTTTTCTCGGAAATCTCATTCACTAATAGGTGCTATTAAGGGTGTAAAAGAACCAAAAGTCTATTGTTTTCCTTTTTACCTTCACCCCTTTTTTTCTGGCTATTAAAAGTGATACTCTAAGGAATATATATTTTTTCTTTATTCCATTTATTTTTAATCTTCAAGGTCAGAAAACATTTTCATTTTACCTCTCAATTTATTCGTAACAATTACATTTACTATAACTTCAATTTGAAAATAATTCAACTTCTAGTGTCAGTACCCTTTTTAGGGACTCGGTATTTGGTGCTCTGGGGTGATTGCCCCAATCGCTTCCCTAAATACGTTTCTGACAATGGTGCAGTAGTGACATATTTAGTCTCCGTCTCGTTGCTTTATATTATAGAGGTCATAAAACCCGACCCCGCGCCACGTACGATTAAAGATCAAACGATCCGTGCATGCGCGCGAATTTTTATATAATAATGTTAAGAATAATAATAATAATACAGTAACACGCGCAGAACTATATATGTACAATACAAAAGGTCTCAGGTCCATCGAGGGGAATGAATAGATATTTCGCGATGAATACGTTTTATATAACCGCGGGACGAGTTAACACTATGTCATTGGCACATTAAATTATAAATATATGTGTGCGTAAACACGCATTTCGGGTGCGCGCCGCATCTGTCTTTATTATATTACATTATATTATTGTCGAATACTGCCAGACAATTGTCGAATTCTCGCGGGATTTTAGATTTCGTGAGCCAGATAGATTTTCATTATTTATTAATGGTGCAAATGACTGTATTGTGAGAGGGCGTCGTATCGCATTAATATTCGTTTGTAGTGGACACAGAACGTTGAAATGCAAATCGAAGTAAGTGAATAAAAATATACAAACGGCCATTGCAGGACAAAATCGCAAGACGACGAATTACTAAGGGTTTATCTACTACTCCATTATGATTGCTGTATTATTTCAACAGTGTAGTATTAAACATAGTAAACGTGTTTTAGATTATTGACAATCGTATTGTCAAAGTAAATAACTGCGAGGAGCACCGCGCCGGTATTGTTTGTATTTTGGCTCTTCGGTTGATTATGTTATAAGCTTGTTTTAAAATTGCTTTCCAATTTAAAAATACTACACGTTAATGTACAATTCATGGTTTGCACTAAGTAATTGAACGGATTAGATCTCATTTCAGTACAGTGGATAAATTAATAGCAAGTGTTAAAATAGTATTTGAAAAATTTCCTAGTTGTTTACAATTATTTAAAAATGAACTTCCTGGATTAAGCTTAACATAAGAACCAATTATTAATGATGAGCAGTGTTGGGAATAGATAACTAATAATTTATCTAGATAAAGATAAAGATGACTATACTAATTCTTATCTAGATACAGATAAAGATAGTTATACTAAATTTCATCTAGATAAAGATAAAAATAAGTTCATTTTTATCTAGATAAATATGAGATAATTTCATGTTTGATTTTGAAAATATTCAGAATACTACAGCCTACAGATATTAGGTAAAAAATTCATAGTTAAAAACATTTTAAAATAAATATCATTTTTTCAACTCATTTCAAACATTAATAAACATAAAATATAAAATAATTTTTTTTGAAATAAACTTCATAAGAAGATTGTCATCTTGTCAGTTATTATCTGTGTAATAGGTATATTAGGTATATGATGTACAGAAAAATGTAAAAATAAAAATATAAAAACATTTTAAATTTAAAAATTTTAATTTTATTCTATTTAAATAAATTATCTAGATTAGTACTCATGGATAACAAGATTTTTATCTAGATGAAGATAAAGATAACTGAGTATAAATTTATCTAGATAAGATAAAATATAAATAATTTTTATCTAGATAACTTATCTAGATACATTTATCTAGATATTTCCCAACACTGATGATGAGGAACCTCAATTAATGCAGTTGCATATTATTGTTAGAATATACAAGTTGTTCGTTATGTTATTAGATTACTCGATCAAAATGATGCGGATAGTATTCAAAAAACGAATATCATAAAAAAATAATAAAATGCTAATTGGTGAACTTGGTGAAACAATAAATATCTCAAATTAAATATTTATTTTAGAAAAAAATGAGGTTTTCTAAATTAAACCATATTTCAAAAATTATGGATGGCGAACAAAATAAATGTATTGGTGAACTACTCGGTAAATTTACATTTAATGATATTGTGTGTGTATTTTAAGTATGTACCAATTATATTGGTGAACATTGAATGCTTATTTTTAATTAATAATAACTAATAAAAAATAATAGAATAATTTGCAGACAACCGCCGAAAGTTAAAATTCGAAAGTCTGACCAAGCATTTAATAATTCAATATAACATTCAAGGTAAACATTTTCAATAATTTTTTTTTATTATTATAAATTGTTGAAGATAATTAATTGGGTGATTTTTTTTATAGTCATTCAAGATTCTGATAAGATTGACTAAATAATTTCAAAACTTAAGTTAATATAATATTAATAAAATTAGTATTAGTAAATTATATATATTAGAAGAAAACCATAATCGTCAGAAATTCACTATCATATTATATAATATTTAAAATCTTTACATATAACAGCATTATAATATTTTTCAATTATACATTAGTCACTAATTATTAGTAATTTGATATATGACTCTTGATATGATTATCATAAATCAGATAATTGTTATGCATCATAATATTTTATCAATTAATTGTTTTTAATGAAGAATCTGTTCAGGGAGAAACACGCGAAAAGATTATTGTAAATAACCCCTGGACATGTCAAGAGCGTTCTCTTCCTCGTCATCTCACCGAGAGAAGATTCAGACTAATTTACCTTCTTGTGTGATTCCCTTTTAGCATATCATTATACAAAATATAGTCTGTTGTTTTTTATTTTTTAAATTTTATTTTCTGAGAAATTATGAACAGATGAAGAGATTCTACCAATACAGACGGTAATAAAATAAGAATATAAATCATAATCAATATTCACCTCTCTACGCTTCCTCTTAAAGGAAAAGGTAATAAAATATCTAGCCTAATCTAGTCGGTACACTTCTGTTAAACCTGGTTACTATTTTATCATACACCTAATTTCGATGTATGATTGGTATTTTTAATTGTTTTGTTCATACGAGTGTACTATTATCGTGAATCACAAAATTGCAAAATAAAACGTAGTTGTTTAATAATTGTACTCATGTATACCATAAACCTATACAGATATATTTTTAGGCCCATGGCATACATTATAAATAAATATGGTAACATATTATTGGTACATTTATACGGGTAGGGTAGATGTAACGAGACAAGAATTTATAGGATTTTTTATCTTTAGTATCTATACAGTATAGATCAGTATCGAAGAACACATTCATAAATCTTTATTTATTTTGATTTATACTACACCGACTATTATATAGGCACCGTCTACATGTTTCATAATTGTTTTTTATTATGATGTGTCATGATGTGAAAACATTTAAAAATCCCTTTCATAATATCGCTTATTCGGCTAATCGGTTATTAACGTAATTAAATTATACATGTAATACATGACTAAAACAAGGTATTTGGTAAATATTGGATTTTGTTTTTAGTCGATGTTGAAATTTCTACAGACTACCTGATATATTATAATACATGAAATTTTTGTGTTTCCATTATAATTATTTCATCATTATAGAATGCTGTTGAACTTGCCTCGAGGCTTCTATTTAGGTACCAATATTACTGTCAGTCTTCACTCTTTGTTGCCTTGAAGCATGTGCACTTACAAGTATAAACGCCTATATGATCACGGAGTTCGTGAGATAACTTCAAAAGGTAAGTAAAAAATAAAACATAAAATAATAAATTCTATTCAGAATTTTGGTTGTTGTCGTTTAATGTATAGAATCCTTAATATATACATACATATAAATGTATTTATTTTATGTTTTATGTACATCTATTGAAATTAAACTTAAACACACACGTTCTATTTTTTAAAACTGCATGTTTAATATTACTGTATTAAGACGAAAACTATGTGCATTTGGTATTAAAATAATTTTGTCAAAAAGAATAGACTCAAATTAAATGTTAAATTATAAAAAAAGTAATAAAGAAGTAAAAAAACGTATAAAAAAATGTTGTTTTTTAGAAAATCGAATTTGTCAAATTCTAAACATATATTTCTACTGAACGTCTAAACATTTTTTTTAAATGTAGCAAAATATATTGTTATAAAACATAATGGAATGGTATGCCTATATACAAATGCTATAAATATTCGATTGATGACATATGGTTACTCGAAAATATTTATGTACAAAGTAATACCTATATATAGGAATATATACCGTGATCACAAGTCTATGCAAAAGAAAACGGTAATTTTATTCATTCCATTTAGTCCTGACAAATTAAGATATAACTTCATCATTCCGGCTTTATAGCCTCGGGTTCCGCACAGTAGGCGTGTTAGTCCTTTTTTCCCTCCTCTCGTATCCACTGTTTGTTTTTAAAACAATATAATGTCCCGAGGACCATCATTATTAATGGGGAATTATAATATCCTGTATGCGGTCTATAAAAAAAAAAAAGAAAAAAAGAAAAGAAGAACATACAATAATCGCATCGTGTTATACACGAAAAACCAACAAAACACAGATCGGATAGTCAAAAAACAATAGGCATATAAGTAATTTTTTTCACTACTAGGTGATTACACGATTTATAATGACTCGTTTTGAAAATGGGCAGGCGATATTTCATTGCGGTAAAAATAAATCGATTACATACATTGTGTATTATATAATACATGGTAGGCCTCTGTCGTGCTATTCGTGATGACCCAGCGCCCATTTATAATACCACTCATTGGAACGGATAAGAGATTGGTATAATTCACAAACGTCGATACGAAAAAAAAAAATCACAAGCAGTAGAAAGTTGTGCCCGATTTTGGGTTTGAGTGAGTGGTAGGCGAACGTATTAAATACAGTTTTTTTTACCTACGGCTAATTGCTTCACACACATTTACGTCAACAATAGGCCTACATATTATGAGCGAAGAATATTATCATCATAGAATGGTAATTACGTTAATTTTTTTTTATTCATTTTAGCAGATTGCTTTCTACCGATATTTAAAAATATCAGTGTATGAAACTGTAAAACCTACGAAATCGTTTCCGTTTTGAAAACTCCCAGAATAAATGTTGTAAGAATTTAAATAGGTAAACTTTCCAATAGCTAAAATATCGAAAAGATAAAATGAACGACGAATAGTCTAGTAAATATTGCTGAATTGCATATATGTTATATAAAAAAAAAAAATGTATTTGAAAATTTGGACTTATCCTTGGTCGGTGACTATTTATCATTAATACTCAATGCCATACAATTAAACTACTGTTCGATCTACATGCATTTTTAAGGTTTTTTTTAATAATGAAACTTCCTCACCTCCACAGTTTATTTACATTAATAGCATAACATGTTCACAGTTTCAATGATTATTTTTCAATCATATGTCTCTTCGTCTTCGACCAATCAGATGAATTGGACATTTTGCTAATATGATTCAGAATTTATTATTTTAAGAATTCGCATTTCATGATTATTTATACATCATATTAAAAAAATTATTAAATTATTTTTTTATAAATTATATTATACATCGTAGTTAATAGTTTTAAGTTATTTGAGAGTTTTATTCAACTCCGAGAAGAATGATGATTCTATTGTCCATTACAGTGTTTCTCAAACTGGGAGCCGCGGCCCCCTAGAGGGTCGTGACTATATGGGAGTTTACCAATTGCGCATAAAATGACTTTTTCATAAATCAATTGCGTTAAAATCATTTTACAATACTCAAGAAAAACTTATTATTTAGTTATAATTATATAATAAATAATAATACGCTTACCGATTTTTTTCGAGTATTTCTATTTAATGTAAATAAATAAATTCAAAATTAAAGTTATAACAGTTACATTATAATATAAATTTATACTTTTTTACAATAATAATAACTCATTGATTTTAAAAATTATTTTCTGTTAATTTCGTTAGATTTTTATTTCTCAATAATAAAATTGAATTTTAATTTTAGGGTAATAAAATATATTAATAAATAGTGCAATCGGTACACTGACCCTAAACAAACTTTTTTTTAAACGGAATTGATTCATGTCCGATTATATCCCAATTACTGAAGGGTCGTGAAATATTTATTTTAACTATGCTATTTATTTTAGGCCTTAATATATTTGTATTTATATGGTACTTGTATAAAGTTAAATACTAAAATACAGTTTTTTCGTAAGTATATTAAAAAACATATGAAAAAACTAAATTTTATTAAATTAAAGTATATTAAAAAACATTAGTTTAATATACAAGTTTATAGTTAGGCTGTGAGATAGTAAATGTTATTTTAATATATAAAAAAGAAAAAAATAATGATTTTGATTAAGGGAGCCTTGAGAGTTTTACATTAAATTTAGAGGATTCTATGATAAAAAGTTTGAGAAGCACTACTTCATTATAAAAAAATATTTATGTTAAAAAAATAAAATAAACAGTATTAGAAATTATTACTTGAATATTAAACTTTATTTATAAATTTTTGATTCTAAGTAAGGCAATGAATGTAACGGTTTTACCTTTATATACTTTTTAAATTTTTTTTTTAAAACCTATACGCGATTTCGATCAGAATAAATATTCCAATAGTTAAAAGAAGAAATGGTTACTGATGGCGAATCGTTTTTTAAATGTATCAACAATTATGCACATAATTAATTTCAAAAATCCTCAGTCATAATTTTATTTATAAATGTTTTTAAAACTCGACAAAGTTCACGAAAATTTAGGAAAATTGTTTAGTAAAAAGTGTATATTATATAATTTTTAAACTTTACATTTTAAGATTAATATTTGAGTACTAGATTTGATGAAATCTTAATAAACTTCAAACAAAAGGTATAAGTTATTTTGTTGTTAATTTAAAAATATTATGCGTAATAACTTGAAACATTTATTGAGTATTTATTGAGTACTAGTACTATTGTTTATGAGCACTCGGATACGGGAGATAAATCTATCCCTATAGCGTTTTTTTTCAATAGATTTTATTTTCGCATTTAACTGATATTTAGTAATAATCAAAAAAATAAATTTTATATGAAAATATTGTTTTTCACACGATTGGTATACAAATTACAGATCACGATTACAGATTATTATATTTATTGCTATTCTTGTTTTATAATCAGCCGAGTTCATATATCTGGTTTATATTTTTCCATATTTTTGTTGTTGTTATCAATTGTTGTTAGTGAAAATGTATTAAGTGATATTTGTATAGTATATAGTATCAGTAACATCGATTATAATAATTATAATCGATACTACTGTTACTTTTAATTTTTATAAATAATATTACTTGGGATTAATGGTAGTAAAAACATTGTTTTATGTTTATAAATTGTTAGTTCGATCTTTTATACTTTGTTTAATAAAAACATTTTCAACTTTTGAATAATTCCTATTTATTAATATTGCAATATTATCAAAAAAAAGATAAATTATATTTCAATTTTCAATATATTTTTTTTGTGTTCAACATTTTTAAAAAAAAAAAACCAAATTATTTAGGTGTACCTCAGTATCTGATTTAAGAGAGGGCCTCATCGGTTTTCCGACTAAACGACCGTGAAACTCGTCTCTGTTAATGATTTTATGTTAACAAAATAATAAAACAAAACAACAGTTAGTAAATGGTTAATACAAGTAAATAAATATATATAAATAAATAAAATACGTAGCATGGAGTATTGAGCAGTGTTCGAAAATACAAACTTAAAAATGTACTTAAAAATTGAATTCGTTTGCGTTCACGTTCAGTGCATAAAAAAGAAACTCGTTCATGTTCATTTTTTAAAGTAAACAAGTTCACATTCAATATCTATGAAAAAATGAACACGTTTAATTGACCGTTCATTTAATTAAGTAAGTAGGTATATTTATGTAGGTAATTCACGAATATAAAATAAAAATATTTAAATAAATGATAATATGTAATATTTCGATCTAGGACATTTCGACGTGGCCATCTTGGCGTAGTGCCCTTTCGGCGTAGGGATGGTTTGAAGTTTTATAAATTTGTTATTTATGTTATTTAATCATACATATATCTGACAAAAAACATATTATTTAATTATTATTAATATACTAGCTGATCCCGTGCACTTCGTTGCTCGTTAAATGTACCAACTTTATATGATTCAAACTTTGTTCAATTCGTTATTTAATATTCGGTGGATGATGTTCTAGATTTATCTTAAGTTTTCTGTTGCCCGGAATAAAAATTCTGAATCGCAGCAGTATATTATCAGGTAGGCAATCTACCTGCGGTAGATCGTGGACCTAATGCTGTAGAATTGTATTGTTGACCATTTACATTAGTATTTCGAACTATTTCTGTTGCTCCGAACAATGTCATATGAAAATATGAATTGAATTTTCTAATTGACTTCAGGAACACGTTAGAATCTTGATCTGTGCTGATAAGTAAACCGTTCAATGGTTCAGGTGGTATTTCAATTTCAGGTAGTTACACCTTTGCAACACATCCAGACTGGCTCATTTTTGAATTTGAGAGCATGGCAGTGCTGGCATTCCTTGTGCACCAATTACTACTTTTGAATGAGCATAATATTCAATATCGGGCTCATACTGGAATGCTAGATGCAGGAATGAATCAGATATAAATTCTCGATGTACCTGTTGGCGTTGTTGGTCATTTGCTCTGCGTGAGTCGACTACGAATCGACGCGCATGCCTTTGCTCAAATTGTCGTTCTGCACGTGCTTCTTGTGATTGAGATTCACGCAATTGCGCCATACTCACACGAACATTCGCACTGTCGGATTGGCATTGTTCATCTGTTCTTTGCGCTCTTCTATTTCTCATGTTTGTAGCTGCATTTGTTCTATGACAAAAATTGACATTCTGGCGTCTTCTTGGCATTTTTAATGACACAAACAAATAGAAAATATTCAAAGTACTTATTTATGTTTTTTTTTATTGTTTATTTTTGGTTACCTTGCAACGTCGAGTAATTCATTATGTTAATTTTATTTATTACCAATGGCAACCACTTATAAATAAATATTATTCTCAAATTTTATAACCCCCATAGCAACCATTTATAAACATAAATTTCTATCGTAAATCTCAAAATCTCTGTATGAGCCACCCTTTAAAATAAAAATAGGGGTGTGAAAAATAGTTTACATCACTCTCTGAGACCTACTTAATATACACAACAAATTTCATGAAAATCGGTCCAGCCGTTTCGGAGGAGATTGGTAACAAACATTGAGACACGAGATTTTTATATATTATATTGATTCTAATGAAATAAACAAAAAAATGTATAATAAACACAACAATTAAAATAAGGAGAATACTATTAAAACTAAAAATAAAATTTTATATAAAAAAATACATAAATATATCTGACAGAAGACATATTATTTAATTATTATTAATATATTTATTCTAATGAAATAAACAAAAAAATGTATAATAAACACAACAATTAAAATAAGGAGAATACTATTAAAATTATCTTCTTCTACTTCGCCTTTCTCCCAACTATATGGGGTGGGCCACCCTTGTCCTACACCTCCACTTTACTCGGTCAATCACATCTCCTCTGCACACACCGAAAGCCCTCATGTCATTCTTCAACGTCTCCAACCATCTCTTTTTTGGTCTTCCTCTTCCTCTTTTCCCTTCAACGTCCATCTTCATAACCACTCTTACTGCATTCGTTTCCTCTCGCCTCATCACATGCCCAAACCATCTCAGCCTATTTTCTCTCATCTTGTCCACAATTGGCGCTACACCAACAATACCTCTCACGTATTCATTCCTTATTCTATCTTCTCTTGTCACTCCACTCAACCATCTAAGCATTCTCATTTCCGCGACACTCATACTTTGTTCTATTCTCCTGTTAACCGCCCAACACTCTGAACCATACAGCATACTATTAAAATTATAAATACAATTTTATATAAAAAAATACATAAATATATATGACAGAAAACATATTATTTAAACGCAATTAAAATCACTTTTATGAAAAAATCTAAAGTAACTACGCCGAAATGATTTAATGCCGAAAAGTCCTACGCCGAAACGACTACACCGAAACAGCTCCGCCGAAATGGCTACGCCGAAACGTCCGGTTAATTATATAATTTAGTGGTACTGGGGTAACGGACCTCCGGCTCCGGTAATATTTATATCTCAATTTCATAAAATATGTGACTTGTAACGTTTCTGCAATCATTAATTAATTTACTATTTATACATATATTTTTAATATGCTAAACAAATTTGAAGACCTCCAAAATTATTCAAATTCATCAAAAATATTATCATCGATCACGTACTATTTGAAAAAAGCGAGTTAAGTTCGTGTGTACTTCATAAAATATAAATGCAAACACATGAAAGAAAAACGATTTTTCCAAACACTGGTATTAATATAAGTGTATTGTACGACCCAGTTTCGAATTTAAAATTCATCATTAGGTAAGCCAGGTTACATGTAAGCTATTAATTTATATAATTAATGTTACTTTGATGTTTGACACTTTGCGTTTGCACAGAATGAAAATATAAAACTAAATATTGTTGTATTAAAATTTTTTTTTTAAAAAAGTCTATAAATCGACATAATTTTGTATATTTTAAATGATAATTATAAATATTATAATATAATATTGAGCTATAATTTATTGTTAGTTGTTTTTATATAAAAAAGTGGTGTGGAACCTTAGCGCCACGACTCACTTTTGAATATTTTTTTTATATTTATGTCCCCCCCCCCAATAAAAATCCTAAGAATGTCTCTGTAACTATATATTATACTAGTATCTCGCCCTTTCTAGTTTTAAGTTTTGTTTTAAACGTTTCAGTAATGTTAAAAGTCGAAAAATTTAAATTTAACAAAATAAATTAAAAATTTTTTTTTGTGTACTACGATTGTTATGATAAAAATTATAGCATTATAACGTTTAGATTCATTTTGAATATTTGTTTTATATTTAATTATAAATATTTATTAATTCGTGAAATTTTAAATCAAGTATAGGATGTAGGGCTATTGTTTATATTTATCAAACGGCGTTTTATATATGCAATATAAATTCGTATACGTTAAGAAAGTTAAAACTATGTATAGTTCACTTCTCTAATTTCACAAATATCTTTTTCAAAACTTATAGGAAAACGAGGTAGTGAAAGTATTTTTTAAGTAATCTTAAGTAGAATATAATTAAATATTGAGAAAAACAAAAATGTAATAAATTTTTTATAAAAACAAATTAAGATCAATGACGATATTAATATAATATTTATTGAATGACCAAATAATTGTTCCATTAAAAATCTATTAATGCATAGCTTTGATTTAATGTAGATTATTCATAAATGAATAGTTTTAATTTTAATAATAGACCTATTATTTTAATTTAAAATATTAATTGTTTTTAAGTGTTTTGTAAATAATCTCATAATAATAATAACACTATCTCATAATCCTAAAACAATATAATTTAAACTGTTCGATAGTACTTATAATTCAGCTAATTATTCAAAATCAAAATATCAAAAGATACCATTAACTGTAGAATATAGGCCATTGTATTTGATTGAAAAAAAATATATTGCTTCCGGACAAACAAATAATGTACGTAGCATGTTATTTTAAAGAATTTATGACCTTCACATTTTGAATGCATAGTACTTATTGAACGTTACAAATCACAATACATAATAATTTATCTTATGGAATCCAAATTAAATTAAATTTTTTTGTTTATTTTGTTAGTATAAAAATTGACAACACAAATAATTTCAAAAGAATGTTTTACAAAATACAATTAATATTTTTTGTACAATAAATTTTATCTTATCTCCTGTTTATCGATTATATTACAATGTAAGCTTATTAATAATTTAGCATGAATATTGTTTGTAGATGTATTTAAATATATATTCATAAAATGTTAGCGCCATGATTAAGTGTTGAAATACTTTAATTACGTTTAAATAGAACATCTGGAATCTGTTTACGTGTACATTTAAAAATGTTATAAAAATGTATTTTATAGATCACTATCAAACGTTTTAATTGGTTGTATTTCATATCAAAAATGTTTATATTACGAATATTGTATCACATAACGATACTTTTAAAACATTTGAATTTGCAAAGCAGATTTAGTTAAAATAATACATAATATGTATACAATAACATTATGATGACATTTTAACGACTTAGTGAGATTTACATTTTATATATTGATATGTCAAGCAAAGGCGAAATATAACCGTTTGGAACACGTGAATTCTGTTTCATTAATTCCGTCATTTTTAGATGTCAGTAAATTAATTATTAAATATTCCTATGGCATCATGGTTAATTCACTAGCCCATGTGTCATAGGCCAAAGTTATTAATCACAATCACGCGATGTCGAAACTATTATTTTCGTGATGCAAGATACCGAGATATACATATACACACAACTATACGAGTTTATAACATTATATTATAAATGTACCAACACAGTATAGGATCCAGTTATGCACGTGTGTAGCAGAGACGGCACGATCGTGAAATAATAACTATATACCGATATACATATTGGTACGTGACTTTTAAACTTGAAATTTAATTCAAGGACGATTAAATACGTAACATATAAGAAGGTAAAATAAAGTCATTTTGTCCAACATTCATCTGTATTTACGGTAACACACCTACGTTGGACTCTGAATTCCATTTACACCAAACAAAATATGTTGTGATAAAAAAATTAATAAATATTAATTGCGATCAACTGAAGTCATTATTCAAAAAAAAAAATAAATAAATAAATAATGCTCAGTAGAAGTGCATGTACGTATTGTAATTGTACACTTGTTTGTAAACTATTTTGTATGTGTGTGTGTGTGTGTGTGTGTGTGTGTGTGTGTGTGTGTGTGTGTGTGTGTGTGTGTGTGTGTGTGTGTGTGTGTGTGTTTGTGTTACATGTAAAAACATCCTATAGTTCTCTGGTGGTTTTCGTATGCCTATTTAACAGTAAAAAATGATGTCGGATATCGATTGAAGTGATGCCAATAGACCTGCCAAAACTGAAACGCAAGTCATTCTACGGCAATGCATAAATTTAATAGATTTGCTAATTTCATTCACTTAATAATAATAATCTATTGCATGGTATTCTTAACGTGTTCGCAATTTTGTTTGAAAAACAAATTTTTAATCATTTCGACTTTAAAAAATCGTCGATGTCATTGAAACACTGACTTAATGTGTAATTACCGAAATATATTTGAAATATTGTAGTAGAAAATTTAAGATTGAAACATCATCTTTACGAGGCACCGAGAACTATCAGGTTACTTAAAAAAAACCAACGAAAGTACGCTTGCTTCGGAAGAACTTCTCGTTATTTGCCTATAAATGTATTGTTTTTGTTTATGATATCGAATACTCACGTAAACTAAGAAGTATAAATAAATAGGTTGCGAAATCTTTGGCCCGCATTTCAATGTCGGGCTGTTACAGCAACCTGTATCATCGGCACATACATGGAGCACTGTACACGAAGGTATGTACTTCTTGTTAGAACTAGGGTACACATCAGATACCTTGACCACACGAGGCCTAGGAACTTTGCATGATGCTTCTTTGAGCATGCGCATTTGATGCTTGTAAGCTTCGGCATTTTCGTTGTCACCTAGAAAAAATAACTAATTTACTAAATATATTTGTACACAAAAAAAGTGCAATGTGTACGCAAAGAGTAAAATTCAGAATAAATATTATAGTTCTTCGAATAATGGAAATTATCGATGAAAAAGATAACAAAACGATACATATTATAGATATCAAAAATAACCTTTCAATAAACATGTAGTGATTTGATATGTTTACATCCGTGCGGCACCTAATGAGCTAAACGCGTATATTTTAATATCGATACTGATCTCGGTTATGTTTTTTACAAGTCTTAGAAATGTCGTATGCATGTGACAGATAGGTTTCATATGTACAGTAAAATTTCATTATGTGTAAGTTACAAATTTAAAAATCTGCGTAGGTGGCAATACTGTTGAAAAGCAAAACGTATAAACTCGCTGACCGTACACATACCGTACACTTGTACACCACACATATACACAATACGTGTAATTTATTTTTTTTTACTTTTTTATTTTTTAGCCAACTATTTTTTATTTTATTCATTTTTTTTTCAAACTAGCCATTATTTTTACGGTGGTAGTCGATAAAAAGTCTCGCAAATTATTACCGAATTTCATTATACTCTAGTATAGTATAATATATATATATATATATATATATATATATATATATATATATAGTGAATTGTTTTTAATTGGTAATAAAATAGTCGTCCGTGCGCGTCGCGTTCGTCGTTTAGAGATATTAACGCGCGCGTTCATTATTTTAGATTGCGTTTGGAAAAAGTGTTCAGTTAAAACCCAACACCTATACACCTAATACACCTATATTTATATAAATATATACACCATACATATTGGCGGAATGCAATGCACTGCCGAGCGCGTAATGCATATTATAACAATATGTATGTATAGAAGAAACAATTATCGAGTTAACGCTGAACGTGAGCGTGCGTACACGCCGGTCATCACGTTTCGAGGATAATAATACCGATGCCAATAGTAATGCATGTAAATAGACGGGATTTCAGCATGTTTGGTACGCCGTGTTAGTTTTAACCGGCACGATTCACACCGAACGGGAATAACAGTCTACACACCGGCGACATAATCGGCAATTGTTAGAACGCAGTGTGTTAAAAAGTATTGTGTATATGTACCTTGTAGCATGCTGATCCTGCGCGGGTTGCGAAACGTTTCTTCCACGGCCTTCTTGGATCCGAGAAGTTTCCATTTGATTTCCGACATCGGTGACATCGTTTTCGTCGGTTCGTGGTTTTGGACGTTCTGGAAAATTGAAAAGTTACTCTAATCGTGTACGTAATGTGTTCAATTATAATACGTTAAAAGAAAAATACGGACGATGTATAATATAAGTGTACACAAATATAAGAAAAACATTTAATTGTTACCTACGGTTTTTAAAACAGTTGTTTTAATAATATTTTGTTTATCAACGTGCGGTTACGAGTGTAGTGTATGATTTTCACGTATTCAACTGTTAATATGAAATATGAAGATAAGCAGAAAAATCAATTTTTTCCCCTCGGAACCCGGTTTTATGTAAAATATTTATATTGTTTACATAAAATATTGTTTAATGTAGCTCGTGATACTTAAACTGTTTTTCAAAACACTCTACGACGGACGATGAAATGAAAGACGTATGTTTATACGATAACAATATTTAATCGTCACGTGATTTTTCTCCGCGAGAAAGTGCAGCGCATATATTATTTATTCGATAAATGCTTTGAATTGACGAACGATGCTCTGATGTTCAACACGCACAGTCGCGGCTTGACATAATACGACTGCTATTATATTGTATGTTACGTCTCGTGTACTATTCATGCAATTCTAATAGTGTTTTCTTTTCGACGTCAACCACCTCGCGATCGACGCAAGAGTCCGAGGCAACCAACAGTTGTTCTGCGGGTTTCTTTATTTTTCTCATTCAAATCCAACGTAAATATGTATACACGCGCGCAAAGATACACACTTACCATACCGATGGAACTATAATAATATACAAGTGTAAAGTACGGTAATATAAATACCTTGTACGCACACGTCAAATCCGACGACCGGACGTCGTCTCTCCCACATTATTTATTATTTCACGGATAATTATTTTCGAAATCACTACTTTTATCGTGTTAAACATAAACCGCTCTTTGAAATCGAACTGCTAATGTGGGGAGCTTGGTGCGCATTACATAGTGACCAGAGACCGGATCAAAAGGCGTTAAAGTCACTAGCTAAAGGAAGATTAAGCGGCCCCGATTTTCTTAATACTATAAAATAATATACCATGAATACACATTTATACACGTACCATATATTGATAGGTTATATGTTGAATAAAATTATAAAATGGTTAATGATAGTCATTGATTTATTCTTAACTCATCCATATTGTTATTATTAGTATTAAATTAACACGTATTAAAGAAATAGGTAGTAATTGTGTCAACAATTTTATATTTTTTTTTTTTTTTTGAAGGAGCCTCCGATCAATAGTTGCAGGCCACTCTGGTCTCCCAAGACTTAATTGCGGTACTACTAGGCCCGTATCGTGCGTATACGAGTGGGCATTCTTCTTCACGTGCTACCCGTATATAGCACGACGATTCGGCGTTTTCCTATCGCGAGATCCTGCGATGATGTCGTATGTAGAAAATAACGAATAAACGGTATATATATACACGAGTGTGTACGTGTAAGTGTATGCATATCAGCCCACGCAAATCCGTTCAAGCTAATACAAATTATACAATAGATTCATGGGCCTATTGTGCAGGCGCCTACGTCCACTCATCGTGTGAACGCGCTTATCCTCACCGGCAACGCACCGCTGCATTGTAATCTTCGCGCCGATTTTTACGTATACACATCGTACACAGGGTCTTTCGAATTTCACGTAACGATTATCGTTATGGGCACGCGGGACATTTGAATTCATAAAGAAATGACACGAGAGAACGATATGAATGTTACGAAAACCATTTATTATGGATGAGATGATAGCCGTGAAATATGTTATTTTTCCCCGATTAAAGATGGAACGAACGCTGTTAGTTATAATATTCAAACGAGGACGCACCTATATACCCATTATAATACATTTGACGAGTGCCACATGATTGATGTATGCCGTAACTTTTAAACATTTGGCCGATTGCAAACTGTATAATTTTACACTCAAATGACTCTGTGTATACGTTGTGTATAGATACGTGTATATGCACACACTGTAGCGGTACCGTCAGATTATTATTGTTTATGATATGTTCGTAAATTTGCATTATATTTTATTTTCACGTGTCACCGTGGTTTTGTCACACAAATTCGTTGTATGGGTACGTATTGTAAATAGGTATGGAATAACTCCTCCGATCGACCGATAACCGGCGCGTGTGACGAGGATACTGACGATTTAATTATTTTCAATCGACGACTTTATTGTACGCAAGAAGCGAAAAAATGAGTTTACGAAGAGAGAGAAAAAGAAAAATAGTTATGTTTATTTATAATTATTTATTTATATTTATAAGCATAATATATATTGAATGGTGTGTATGCATTATTTAAAGTCGATTTTTATTGCAATCTATACCAATATTATATATAAGTATTTTGTACTATTACAATTTATAGACATATTATACCGTTATCACCAAAATTTCATTTTCGTGCTTTATCACTCTCTTTCTCACTCTCAGCGATAAATACTTATAATAATGATTACGATTAATATGTCCTCTTTTATACTTTGAGATGCCGGTTATTACAAATGCATACGTGTTTGTATTTAAAAATAATATGTATATACGTTAAATAAATAATTTGATGAATCATTTCTGCATGTATAAATGAAAAATTCATGACCAATATTATTTTGATTGATTTTATATAAGTTATATTCGAATTGCTCGTTTGACTTGGGCACTCCAAGAAACATCATTGTTCTAAGTCTAATGTAGTATACTTCTTAAAAAATTTACGACTTATATAATTTACTACTATTTCAAACACTTACTATATATATCTGTATACAGAAATATTTGTATTTTTAAAAAGTTTAGTAGTCTTTAATTATAGTAATTCTGTAATTCAATACACAAGGTTTATCTGCCATAAGTTGTGTAGATTTGTTTGTTACATAAATAATTTATAATTGAAAATATATGTTTAATCACGAGTTATAATAGTATTAATCATCAGTCATTACTAATGATTTATCAGCTATAAATTATCTTTAATTTTTGGCTAATTCGTAAATTACATTCACAGAAACTCATGTAAGTAAGTAAACATATTAGTAAAGAGTAAAGGTGGGTCTTGTCTACATTTTAACATTTGTATCACTCAAAACAATTAATAGTGAATATTAATTTCCAGTATGTATTTTAACAAAATTAAAAATGAATACATTTTACCTCCACAATAAATTGTTTGAAGCATACTCTGACTTGTGCTTTGTATGTTTTTAAAGCCTCTATCATATTTTAAATGGATTTTTTTTATTATTTTAATTTTAATAATTGTTAACAATATAATTGATTTCAATGGTTTAAAATACCTAAAAATATATATGTGTTTATTTACTAATTATGAAGTGCATTTAATTTACCACATAAATCACTTGTTTTACTATAAATAATGGTAAAATAAATATTTAATAAAAATCATAAAATTTATACAATTTTTGAACCTAAGCAGTTTGGTTTGAAACATTGTTTTTAATGTCCATAAATGTTTTTAATTATATTTTACATACTTTATATCACCTGTTGTTAATTATCACGCACGACCAAAATTAACTTGTTGTTTGAGCGACTATAAATAGTAAGTAAAATAGTATAATGTAATTATCAACAGATACAATCTCTTATTATCCGTTTACTGCTTATAGTATTTTATACATCATTGTATAATAATTAATGGTATTTTTTAATGAGCTTAAATTAAATATTATTTATATTTTAGTATTTAAAGTGATATAAAGTATATGAAATATATTCAAATACATTTATGGAGCTTTAAAAACAATGTTTCAAACCAAACTGCTTAGGTTCAAAAAAAACGTTAGCCGATCGACACCAGAATTAATGATCGAAGATGTGAATTGAACAATTATTCCTGAGCAAGTTTATTCTAAAAATAATTTATACAAGACGAAATACAGTAATGAATAAAATTACTCAAAACATTTTTCTGAAGATACATATTAGTATTGTGAAATAAATCTTGATTTTACAAAATCCAAATATTACATTGTTAGACTTTAGATTCTAAATTTTAATTTATAAAATTCTAATCAGAATATTACATTTTTTTGTACACAACCTAAACTATTTCTCTATATACCAAGTAATCTAATAAATACCTGGTTAATTTATTCTAGTTACAATCAGTATACAGTATAATCACGTTTTCAGGTAACACTAAATATCTTGGCTGGATGATCTTGTATTAAAATAAGATTTCGGATTTCAGATTTTCAAATCCGGGGTTTTGGATTTTAGAATTTAGAATCCGAATTTATAATAAATTCCGGATTTTAAAACTTTAGAAAATTCGGATTTTTCCCATTACTAGTACCAATAATTACTATAATTTCATGGTATCATTGTATAAGCAATAATTAATATTGTATCTATAATCAGGGGCGCCGAGTACAGGGGGGCTCGGGGGCTGCAGCCCCTCATGAGCTTGATAAGGTGGAGCTCAGCCCCTCACGGTTCTCAAATTGTAAAATGCCCTCAAAATACTAGTTTTATTCAAAATAAATTAATTGAGAAAATACATTTTTTATATAAGGCATGTAACTTTCAAAATTAAATTGGTATTTTTTAATTTTTATACTGTGGTTTTTTATGATTTAAATTGAATTTACTAATACTATTAAAATGTTATAACTAGGGTTCGGGACTTCTTGCATTTGCATGTTTTTTTGTAGTGATCGTAGTCTGTTCTAAGTGAGCTACTAATTTGTTTTATGAAATAAAGAAATTAAATACTAAGTTTGAATTTGCATATTTTCGCATATTTTGTCATATTTTAAAAAAAGCGCATATTTGAGCAATTTTTAGCATATTTGGGCATATTTCACATTTTTATATTTTTATAAACGTAAAATTGTCGGGAAAATCATAATTGGATGGTCGTAGTCTGTCGTATCTAACACGTACGTCTGTTTACGATGATAGTCTCTTTATCGCTAATAATCAACTATTTTATCGATAATATCTACAATTGTATAGTGTGGTAAAACCTAATGAATCTCATACTCTAACAGGCTTATTACGAAACAGATGAACATTAAAACGATACACGATATAATGGAGACAAGTAACCCGTGTAAAAATTATTTTTATTATACTAAGTACCTACCTAATTTTTAGATTTTTATTTTATAATAATAATTAATAATATACTTTATGCGTTTTTTAAAACAAAATAAAAAATTAGCTGCATATTTTAAAGCATATTTTGACAATTTTAACTGCATATTTGCATGCATATTTCGATAATTTTAAGTGCAAGAAGTCCCGAACCCTAGTTATATCACACAAAACAACAAATAACTATATTTTACTAATTGTTTAACGATCAATTTAAGGAAAATTAAATTATTTATGTTAAACTGTACATAACGTGTTTATAAAATAATGAGCCCCCCATGACATTTTCAAAACCTGACGCCTCTGTCTATTATAGTATTTTAAATAAATTAAAAATGTTCAATGCAATAAAAGTAAAAATCTATAGCTTTCTTTTCAGCCTTAGATTACAGATGACCATCATGTATAACCACGTTATTTAACGAGATATCTATGGAATCTTTATCAAGATTCATTTGTTTTTCAATCTATTTTTTTTTTTTTTTAATTTTTTAATATTTTTATTTATTAATATTTCATTATATATAGTGGTTTATGTGTTTGCAACATGAATGACGTACACTTTGTTTATATCAAGTAGTACTATGTCTATACTTATATTTGAACCTAAGGAATTAATTAAACTTTAAAGACGAGCACATAATAATAATAATAATAATAGTAATTTGTGCTACGGGACCATTACGAACAACGATGTTGAATGGTTGAACGTGCAGTCGTACAATATCATGTGTTCGAGGTATAACGATTAAGTAACGATCCTGTTGTAGCCATTTATAATAACAAGGATGTACATATAATAATCATAATCGATGTCCAGGATTATTTATAGTTATTAACCCTTGTTTCTAGCGTACATGTCACCGCAACCGCTAATATTTCCGACTCCGTTTATGACACACCTGTTGTACATGTCCGTCGAATAATATAATTGGTATTCCCGACGGTACAGTTACGCAGCGGTCTTTACAGGTAGTAGTCACTAGTATACATTATACTATCATACTGTTATTATTATTATTATTATTATTATTATTAATATTATATACTCATTGCTGTGCAGCCATCGCACGGTATAGTTTCGCCTAATCTGTGGAACACGCTGCCGGTATCGGTGGCGAATACGAATATTGTATACAATTTATTTTTGATACTGTTTTAGATTCTGAACGGAGTGAAGAATGTATTGATTTTACAATGATGTGTGTTTTTTTTAGATTCTGAACGGAGTGAAGAATGTATTGATTTTACAATGATGTGTGTTTTTTTTTTTTTTTTTTTTTTTGTGTCTGTCGACACGTTTTGGGGCAGTAAAAATGCTTCGATTGCCTTATGTAGCAACTTTTCTGAAAGGAAAGTGAATCTATTTGGTACTCTGGGGGGTCAAAAGCAGTAAATGCGACGGGAAAAACCATAAAAGAATTTGGGAAAAACGGGAGTTTTTACGCAAAACCAGTTTTCGACATAATCAAATTTTTTATTTTGCTATAACTCAAAAACTAATCGATGTAAATACTTGAAATTTTCACCAAATGTTTAGATAAGCGTTCTCTATACACCATTAAATTTTATTAAGCTATTTATAGACAATTGAAATTTTCAATATTTTTAAGTATTTTTTTTTTAAATAACGATAAAATTTTTTTGGCTGCCTAGAAAATCTTGAAAATTTAATACAAGGTTTCTTATAAGTTGTTCCTTAACTGATAAAAAAAAATCTAAAATCGTAAGTCACAAATTTTTTTTATAAGTGCTCAAAGTTACAATTTATACGAAATATGTAAAAATCACGATAATTTGCAAGTTTTTTTGTAGTTAAAAATTCATAAAATTTTTTCTGTTCATACTTAAGGTTCAAAATTTTAACACGAGGTTATGTATAAGCTACTCTTCAAAAATCTTTAAAAAAATTTCTACCGGAATTAGAGGAAAAAATTTTATGACTGTTTGAAATTTAAATATTTACGAAATTGCATAAAATAGCGATTTATTCTCAAACGATTTTAAATATTTTTTATAATTCAAAAATTAAAAGTCGCAGATTTTTGAAATTTCTACCAGCTGTTAAGATTGGTATTTCTTTTATGTAATATTTTTTTCAAAATATTATATTGATTTTTAAGCCACTTATAGGCATTTGAAATATTCGATTTTTTTACATTTTATTTTTATAATCGGTGATAAAAAAAATTTGGCTCGTAAAAAATACTTGAAAATTTAATAAAAGATTCCACAGAAGTAGTTCTTATTGTCATTCAAAAATTATTAAAATCCATAGGCACAATTTTTTTTTATAAGCGTTTGAACAGCGAATATTGACATAAAATTACATGTAAAATATAATATAATGTATAATATTCTAGACTGACAAATGATATCGGTTTTTTTAAAATGCCCTAACTCAAAAACGAAAACCGCAACAACTTGAAATTATCATTAAATCTTTATATTGATGTTTTCTATACATGGTTAAAATTTCAAAGTATTTTGACATATTTTGACTTATTTATAGACAATTTAAATTTTCGGTTTTTCTAAATTTTTCGTTTAAAAATAAAATATACTTATTACAATATTTATAAATAACAATGTATTATATTCTAGACTAACATATCATCTCCGTTCAGAATCGTTTTTCGTATACAATGATACCTATCATTGAATTCAAATTTAACAAATCCATTATAATGACCTATCCTATGAAGAGTCGCACTCCACCCCCAAGTGTACAGCAGAGCGAGGCCCATCCGGTTCTTTTTTTTTTTTTTTTATTCGTCGGTCGGTTTAATTCCATTGTTGTATAAGCGGCAGAAACGCCGCTATGCCAAAATATGGATGCCAATAAGCCACGATAAAATATAGAATTTTCGGAATTCATCAGACGTTTTGAAGTATAATGCACTTATATTAGTATATATTATATACTACAGTGGTGTCTACAGAGCGGTTCTTTAAACGAAAATCAAAATAAGATATTTTTAAGTGATTTATATATTCAGTCCGTTTGAGAAATAACAATATACGAATATATATTAGCATTGGTTATAAATATTATTTTATATATATGTACAATAATACAGTATTTATAATCATTGATATTAGGTAATGTTGTTCTACAGTTCTTCTTCCTCGCACGCACTTCATATAATTTCATTTCCATTGTTTGTAAAAATACATCGCGAATAACTTGTTTAAAGCGAAATAGGAACGACGTTGGCATCTATTTCTTTACAGTCAAATCCTGAAAAATCTTACTGGTTACCGCAAATTCCAACCTAATAACCTAACCAAATAAAGTTTTACTGAACATAAAGATTTTTATTCAAAGTATTATTTAAATTGTCAACCTAAAAGAAATATTACTATATACTGATTAAATAGTTCTTACTATCGGATTAACGATTCAAATTATTTACATATAATTAAATAATGAGTTAAAAAGAAGGAATATAAAAAGTGTGATTTACAGAAAGATCAGACGATTCGCATTTGTCCATCGAGTTTTTCCCTGAACCAAAAAAAAAAAAAAACTATGAAAGGTGCGTAAAACTAAGTATAGAAGAGTGTAAAATGTTGTACGATAAGAAAATTTAACTACCATTCGTGTAATTAAAATTTTCCGGTCTGTTAAAAAACAAAACATTCTGTACATATACAAACAAATGTGGTTAACGTACACGCACGCACATTGCTCGTACATTAAGATGGATTTCAAGTCACGTCCTACGGGGAGATTATTTTCATACGAAAAATATCGACGCTCGAGTCGGCTGTTTTACATTTGATTTGGATTCAGAGGATCGTTCGTGAATTTCCAAACATGAGAAATATTCTAACATGATTCTCGATTTCCGAGATACAATATTTGTACACACACACACACACATACATATATATAGTCGCACATAGTATTACAAAAATGATCCGCATTAATATTAGAAACATTTTTCCGTTTCGGTGACCGTTTTTATGTACCTTGCTATACGACTACAAATACAATATATTTTCTAATATTATTATAATCACTTTATATTTGTATTGGTGAACAGCAAAAATAATCCTATTCTTAAAATATGCTAAATGACGTAACTTTTTTTTTTTACGGCACGACTTGAGTTATATAATAAATAGGTTTTTACTGCGACTACGCATCCTTATAAACACGATGCGTTTTGGCATTAAAACATTCGCGTACGAAGTGATAAAAAAATAAGTACACTGTTAATTATTGTAAGGCATAGTCAGACACTCGTATACGAGTGCACGTGACGACATAGGTTTCCGCCGTTAACAAATCGACGGTAGAAATAAATGTTTCATTTCACATTTTTGTAATTTTCTTATAGTTCAATACGTCTTGTAAAACTCCGTTGAATATAAATCATTCGTGAACCACATTAACAGCACGAAACGAGTGATCGAAAACTCGATGCGAGAAAACGAATTGGTTTTCGATCGATAAATGTCGCACACGATTTATTGTGTTCCATTGGCTATTCGTATTGTATTAATTAAAACGACGTTCGTACCGATACGCGCTTTGGCTATAAAGAAAAATGACGATGATGATAGGAATTAAAACCGCAGGCAATATTATGAATAGGATGATAAATGTACAAACACATAAATATATATTCGTCTCGTTTTATTATGCAGTGTATACGTACAGCAGTCGAATAAAATTGTAGGAAGAAACTTGGTAGAACGCCCCCCCCGAAGACAGGAAACGTGTCACGGTAACGAATATTCAAAGACGTATATATTTTTAATATAATAGCAAAATGACTTTTATTTCATTCAACATTTGTATGACACGGGATGATTCAACAAAATGTCTGCACACATCGATGCTATTGTAATATAATATTATTTTATGTTGTTGTGCAGACGGTAGACTTGAGGCTATACGTCCAACATTGACCCAATAATTACTACTGTTACACTGAAGAAATGAAAAATTAAAGAGAGAGAGAGAGAAAGAGAGTATATGTATAAATATTAATCTAGAAAATAATTATTAAAAACTCACCCTTTTGTTATCGCATGAAATCAACACGGGCAGGAGACGCCAGAGCAAGGACACATGCGGAGGAAACAAACAAGTAAAACTTCACAGAAGTTCGATTAGTTTATTTCAAATATTCAATGGACATTCGTTACGCTCAGCTCAAAATACCTTGAACTATTTGTACTTTGCCACCCAACAAAAAATTGTTCGATACGTTAAATTATAATAAGATCATAATAATTATTTAGAAAGTATATATAAATACATTTATTAAAGAGTACTGTGAACGAGCGTAATAAACATACATCGGAAAAGATTCATGGGCTATAATTATTTGTAAAAAAAGAAATTCTTTAGAAGAAAAACTAGTTTTGATCATGTATTACAAAATATATAGTATATACAGATCTGATGAACCATTGATTTTTAGTATTAATAAACTGTAGAAGTATACAATGTACACTTCTATATTATGTTGGTTATGCCATATTAATTCTACTAATTCAGAATTTTTCAAAATATAATATTGGGGGTATTATTTAAGAAAGGAAAAATACTAAAAATTCAAACGTATTTATCTGCAATATCTGAATATGCAAAGTCGTTCCAAACAAAAATAATTTAAAATAACGTATTATATTAGTAGATTGTCGATATTATATATTCTGTATGTTTAGCTTAAGAATTTTGTAAATGAGTTCAATGCCCGTAAATAATAAAATAAAATAAATAATAATTATATTTGTGTTATAACTAGGGCAGAGGACTTGTAGCTCTAAAAAAGTTCTAAATATACAAGCACTTATGCACTTAAAACCCCATAATATGCACTTAAAATATCCACTTAAAATTTTTTTTCAACCTTTTTATTTGAAAGAATTTATAAAATAAATAGTGTTTAAAACAAGTAAAAACAATTACATAATTTAAATATATAATATACCATAGCCAAATAAACAAAATACATTTCACTTAATTTTCTTAATATTATGTAAAGAAACGACGTTAGATCATTGTCGCTTCTAGGAAAAATGTGTGTTTGCAGATAGTCAAAAACCATATTATACGGCAAAAATTAAAAATAAATAAATTTTTATGCAAACATTTTGACTGTATTGTTTGAAATAAAAATGTCACTTTGGAAAAAATCAATTCAAGTTAAATATGTCTCAAAAAGTATAAAATAGCGTATAAAAGTGTAAAATATGCCCTAAAAACAAAAAGGACTCAAAATATGCATATATATGCAAAATAAAATTTCAAAACTAGCTTTATGAAAGCATGAAACGTATTTGTTTCGTACTCTGCTATTTTTGTGACTATGCAAACAAATACGCAAATGCTTCAAGTCCTCTGCCCTAGTTATAACTATAACATTAGGCGTTAGCGGGGCAATGCAATTGCAAATGGATATAGCAAAATCATTACTAACGAGTTATAAGTTATGTCATATTATGTATAGGGTCCCAATGCACTTACGTTACCAATTATACCGTTTTAATAATAAATCATATTATATGATTGCTATAATCATTGGTCAACCTTTTAAATAATATCGCATTGTCTACAACAATTAATATCAGTAACAGATGACAAACTTCAAATATATTATTAGATGTTAAAGAATCGCAAATGCGGTGTACAGAAAATACGTATCATTGAAAACAATAAACGCGCGTAGTACGATAATCATTTATCGGGATAAGTGGCAATATTCAATATTATTGAAAATATTGTAACAATTTATAACACAACACACCCTGCCATACCGCAATACGATATTATGTTGTCACTATATTATGTAAATATACCTGCACTATACACATGTTATAATATATACTTTGTTCGTCAGCTCACATCTTAAACGATATTATTTAAAAATCGATTTTTGTACTTCGTTTAACCCAAACAGTCTGGACTAATGAAGCGTGAAGTTTTTTGTTTTTTCATTTTTATTTTTAAACGTTTAAACGTAAAAATTACGTTCCCATTCAACGCGTTTCATTAGGCACACACATAAAGACTATATGTACACATAAACACGTTGTATACTTTTACGCATACACATGCGTTATAAATATAAATATATATATAAATTATGTTTTCCGGTTTCGTTTTTAATTTCTTCTTCCAATCAACGCGTAAATATTTACAATCAGACCGATTCGATTATCTCCTGCAACAATTCTAATTTTCAATACAAGTAAATTAAACAGACCGGGTGCATCCTTTCTCGCCGCCGAAGAGCCTAGAAGAATTTTTATCTTCTCTCGGACAATGTTTACATTCCATTACGCACGTATATTTTCAGTCAATAAGTAGTGTATCATCATAATGCATCAAACGAGTCGAAACGCAAATATGTATTGTAAAAAGTGTTTTTAATTGTGTCGCGGGGCATTTGTTTATAAGTCATTTATATAATACACTTTTTTCGAATGAGTTGTATCGATATAGTTTCACCGACACCGAGTCGAGCCATAAAACAGCACATTGCACTTTTCTCGACCCTTCGACACAAAACGAAATCGCAACCTCGATAAAATAATAAATAAAAACAGATTGGTAAAAACAGAATAATAAAACAAATTGGTTAACGATATGATAACACGATCAAATATTGCAGATCATGTGTTACGTAACTTTTATCTAAAGTATTGTTAAGGCTGAATTCGTTTATGACATAAGCTTCCTGTTGTTCTCGTATTTATATTTATTGTCCATCTTGCTTTTTTTTTCTCCGTGTGGATGCTATCATTAAATAACGCAATCGAACTTGTGGAGACAAAAAAAAATAAATATTGTTCCCGCGGTTATCTTTTTTCCAAATATTTTAGATTTAGCATTGAAAATATAGGAAACAAATCATTGAAACACATAATTTTGATAAATCATACATACAAAATCAAATGGAGTGTATAGAATTATCAATCTTATAAATCTTTAGTATTTTTTAGCAAACCTATTTCGTTGTCGAGTCAACGGGTTTTTACTGGCAATGTACTAACGGTAGTTTCAAGTATAATTTGATAATTATTGTCATTATTTACTCAGTACATTAGCTTATAATTTATTCGTCATGGACCCGTACAAATCTCCGGTTGCATATGTATCTGCAGTCGTCATCCGTGAATAATAATTAACAGTACCTATACGTCACCCAGTACAAAACACGTCATCATCGTTGCAATAAAAAAAAAAAATCGCTTTATATAAAAGAATGATCGAATGTCAGTCGCGTAAATGGAGATTAAATGATGATTTTGTATACGACTATCATAATACCTTTGTTCTTCCCTTCTTTCACCTGTCACTTTACTATGAAACAAACAACGCTCACGATCCCCACTATTTCCGTAACTCAAATACTCGAAGTATAATCTTCAGGCCTCTTATCATAAAACATTTTTGAGCATTTGACTTTTTGAGGCTCCATAATATGGTATGAGGCTCAGGGCCCGTGTGCAATGCACACTCAGCACACCCGGTTTTTACGGCACTGATCCCCACCCTCCTTAGTGTGATCACGCCACGGACAGCAAACATCTTCGTAGGACATTATATGTACCTATTGTACACACATTATTAGTTTACGCCGCATACGCATGTGTGTAAATTATACAACGATGAGTATAGAATACGTCAGTCGGTATATATGTATTTGGAGTGCTTGTATATAATGTAACTATGTACGCATAACAATGAACTTCCGATGAATAGAGGATAATGTAGACGTCGACTGTCAACTCCGCGTTACTATAATACTCACATCGTGTGTTGTGTGCGTGCGTGTGTACATATACCATAATTGAACGATACATCGATGCCGAGATTATAATAATATCGATGATCGAATACGAGAGTATAACGTACTTATAAGTTGTATTTTTCCTCGGTGTACGTTTACAAAAGACGATAACGATACGTAACATAGGGTCGTTGTGGTGGTGCTTTCAAGGGAGAATTATCAATTATTTCTATAAGTTCAAATTAATTTATTTTCTATGCTTCATAAATAGTCAATAATGCACAAAAATGATAAAATAAATAAAATGGGTAAGTTAATTTGAAGAAGGTTTTAAACTCCTTTTTACACGAACAATATCCTCTTTCTTGGTTTCTAATAATTTTTTACGTTGGAGTAGATACGATAAAAATAAGGTACACCAATCACACTGTTCGATTTTATTGATTTTATTTTCTATGCCTGACGATATTTTTCTTTTAGTCGCGATAAATGTATATAAGACATAAATAAAGCCATGGTGGAGTAATGACACTCGAGCACGTTTCTGGATATTGTTGTTATAATAAAATCATATAATCGTGTCGTGACCCTAGAATTTAAGTCAAATTTTGATTAATTCGTTAGTAAAACGTTTAATATTTACGCGACTCTTAAAAGTAAAACTACATAAGAGCTCAAAGTCCCGTCAGTTCGCTCTTTCCCTAACTAATCAATCGGATTGTTTGATAGAAAATAATCGACCCTCAGTTTAATAACAGTGTAATCCATATATCACCGCGGAACTTGAGTTCACCGCATTTCCGATCGTATCTTATACAGTTGTAGAAACGAAATCAATTAGATTTTCATAGTTATTTCATAATATCATATAATTTATCGGTACACTATCATTGGGATCACTCGATGACAAATGCTTTTACACTCGTACGTTGATGTACATAAAAAATAAAAAAATCTTTTAAGGTTCAAGCCAATCTATAACCGCTAGTCTACGTATAGACATGTAAATATTCACAAGAGGAAGTGAAAAAAATACAGTGTTCATAAGAATATAAGCACTCACGTATAATATAGTTATTTGGCACGTCTTAAATAAATGTTTAGTACCATTTGAAATGACATCTAAACTCAAATACATTTCAATTAAATCAAGTGTTTGGTCTATTAATCATATTTATTAGTCACTTAGTCATATTAAGTACTATAATAGTCATCTTGTCGTTTAGATAATAAGCCACGGTGCATAATAAACACCTTCGATAATAATTTGAAAATTATTTAACGTGAATCATAAAATATTATTTCTTCAGAAAATAAATAAATGAAAGAAAACAGCTAAAAATATTGAATATATTTAAGAATTAAAAACTTAAATTAAATAAATTGTACGTTGATAATTGTTAAGCCTACATACGCATAGTTAAATGTACTTAACAATTTATATACATAGCAAGAAGGAGAAAAAATCATGATTCATTTATTGATAAGATTAAAAAAATGATTCACCTTTTAAATATTTCCGTGAACAAGAGCATGTTTATAAGTAATCACTAATTATACTTCAAACTATATTAAATATTTAATTATATCATTTGGGTTTCATTGATAGGTGTATTAAATAGAATATGCAAAACGTGCTAGAAAAATATATTTCTGTTTATTATGAATTCGTGTTTTGCCAACAATTTTTCTTTTGATTTTGAACAATAATATAAGATGTTCTCAGAAACAAAGAAATCCCTTTTTCGCGTGTATAATACATGTTTACTGAAAAAACGTCCTCCTGACCTATATCTGTACGCTGTAGCAGACCTGGTATATATTATGTTAATTACTAAGCATAAATATCATATTATTTGTATAGTCCCAGCGATGGTGAATTCGAAGAATCACTGCTATTTACCGCGGGACCATTTAATAAGACCACGGTCATATGTAACTTCAAAGTGAAAAAAAAAATAATGTATTTCTTAAGAATATTATAATTGGTACAGTATATCTAAAATTTTCTTCGGAAGTGGTCCATAAATCCATCGTATTATTTTTAACAAACGTCTGTAATATGTAAAATACATAATCTTTGGTCGAGTTTTGACCTAAATCCGAAAAGCAAAGTTAAGTAATATTTGCATATAATTATAATGCGTAGCTATAAATACTTTTGGTATAAAAGTATGCGCTTAAATAATCTATATACCACTTCAAAGATTTTAGTAAAGATTAGATTTTAACAGTGTAAACGCAGCGATTTCGTACATCAATAGCGATAAAACGAAATTGCTAAAACAAATGCACTCAATTACCGCGGTTGTGCTGTGCACACGAAATAAATAATAGTTATTTATTTGTAATTAATAATCAACATAGATTGGGATAATTATATAGGAGTATAAGTAGCGATAAAAATAATAGTTTATGTAAATATTATTGGTATTTCGGTTGACGTTTGTACGAGTTTATTCTCGTATGCGATTAATATTGTGTAAAACGCCGAGAAGAAAATAAATCTGGATGGATCGAAGATTGTTTCCTTATATCTTTTACCAGCCGGTGCATCAATAATTTAAAAAAATAGTTTGAAATCATTTATATTACCTACCGAATAACCGTGAAATGTTAACATGGGAGAAAGAAGTATCATACATATATAGTATATATATATATATTTAATCCGTACGTGCCTGCGCATAATGTGATATATTTTTTCCATGTTTTTTCTTTGTTAACAAATCCCCTTTCGAATACAACATTATAACCCTTACGAATACATAGTCGGTGATTTCAAACATTAACTTTAAATTATATCATTATAATTGTTTGGTGAGTTGTGTATATAGTTAAGAAAATATTCTTAATTTGACCGACCATCCATACGTAATTGCATAATAAATGACAAACGCAGCAGTACTTACAAATAAATACATTTTAAATACTCTCTTCTTTGGCGTGGTGAATTTTTTCGAACCTACTCTTTATCGTTGTATACATATATGATATATAAATTTCATATCGATAGCCTGAAAAATGGTTCGATGCCAAAGACTCTTTCAACTCGTCTGAAATACAGCCAACAATGTAATAAAAATGTTTAAAAACTCATAAAAAATGGCATTTACAGTGAATGTATTTTTTTACTGTGTCCGATGGTTTATTTCAGTGCAATGGGTATTAAGATTGCACACTTATTCACCCAAAATCGGCTTTAAACAACCAGTCTGGATATAGTGGTATAACTAATAGGTTATAGAGTAAAATGAAAAATATGTAAATAATTACATTTCATGACGTTTTCCATTGAATTTATATTAAAAAGTAGCGGGTTGCGTTGATATCATTATTATTCTGGTAAAGGCGAATAAGATATTCATTATAGTAATTCATTACAATTTTCTTATTAAATGTTTAAATGTAAAATATATTTAATTAAATGTTTTCTTTGTTACGTGTCTTATAATATACATTTGCGCATATACAATGTACATAAATATATAATCAATATACGCCTTATAATTAGATGTACAACTTTAAAAATATTTACAGACATACAACGTTAAGTGTTGTTTTTATGTACCGATTACTATTTGCTATACGTATAACAATTTGGCACTGTTCTTAACAAGCTTCTTTCTGTGTGTATAATTCAACGTCTTATTAAATTTTTCTAACGTGACGGGTGTAAATATAAATTTATCATATTTATTACTCTTTTCTTGTTGTAACTTTTACCATCACACAGCGTATAATAATTTAGTTCTCTGCAACGCGGATTCGGCTTAAAAGGAACAAGGTCGATTCGATGGACTATCATAGGTATTTTAGCACTCTTCTCTTTGTCCCTGTGTAGTGGAATTTATATTTTTACACTCTTATGGAAAACACTTTAAACCATATTTCCGATAAAAACCGTAAAATATATGCATGATGTAGGTAATTTACAGAATAATTCGTAAAAACATCAAAAATATACAGCGTTATTCGTTCACCAAAGTATTTTGTCCGTTTACACTTTACGACGAAAGTGACGTATACACCAATTCATTGCAATAATATGTCTGCCTATCCGCCGGACGTGTGATCTTTGTGGTTATCTCAATTAAGCGCACTAATAATTATTTCTGTTTTATATTGCCATCATGAAGTTTATTTAAGCGAACTGCCCATCTTGTGGGTTACCTAAAGACATAGTATATATAATTAATATTAATATACATTGTATGGTGATAAGAATAAAGAAGTTTAGCTTAACATTGAAATTAATAGGTAATCTAATGGAAATAAAGTTTAAAAAAATAAAAATAAATTTAAATTTAAAAAAAATAAAAATACATAATAGAGTAATAAAAATAAGTACAATCAACGCATATATACGTATATAAGCATAAGATAATAAGTAGATAATAGAACTGTGAATTATATTATAGTAGATTGAATATCGTTCGATTTTTTTTCGTATCAAATTTGAAATATTTTTGTATAATATGAGTTAAATACATTCGTGAGTTCGTGCTTAGAATTAATTTTATATAATAAAATATGCAGCGCGTCCATTCGGTTGACAAGTCAAGGGATTATATGATTCGTTTCCGAGCAAATTTTTCGTAACTTTTATGTACAAACTTCAATACAAAAACTAAGTACGGAGAAAAAAATATGTAGTAGCGATATTATACTACTGATAGTAAATAAATGTCATATATTTTCAGAATAAAGAACCAACTCGTTTTTTATTCAACAGTGTTTAGGATCGAAGTTCAATCGTCATTATTATTTAGACATTTATATGTGTATTATATGTAAGTGTCGTACGCATTTACTTGATCTTGACTCTTTGGAAAGTGAATCAACTGTATCCACAAAAATGTCTTCCCACCCTCCCTAAGTTTTCAGCGATAACACATAATTTTGATTTTTTTTGCAACAATCTTAGATCGTTAGCGTGAGCACAAATGGTTCGATTTGGTTTCACTAACGTTATGAAAATAAGTTAAACAGCGACAATACTACGGTAAGATTAGTGGATTGCAGAATAGCCTATAGTTATATGAGGTTCGCGAAAATGTTGATATTATGCCTTTGTTGAGTCCCATATTCCAGTACGTAAAAAACGTTTATAATAGTGCAGTGATCTGCAGAAGAGTATTTTAGTTAACAAACGTATATTGTATCCAGTTTGATAATTTGGATGGACGGATTAAGCATTTATTCTATTGTTAAAAATATTTTTTTCGCGTTTCCAGAAAAAAAAACTACTGCATATTTGCATGCGTAATAATGCATAGTTACATACGCGATAAACAAAAAAAACTGCACGATAATTAAAAGTCTAAAACAATAAGATGACATCGAGAAATTTATCAACACGGGTCTCATCACATCTCTGTGTAATGCATTTTTACTGCAACCGTAACAATAAATTTCCTTATTGTTTTAGGAATTACCGAACGTACATACATGCATATATTTACATATTTCTCATTGATAAAGTATATTACGAGCATGTGCGTAAAGTGCTCTAAACCATGCTAAGTGTGAGAGACT